>PVIU01008580.1:0-82281 GCA_004026605.1 Ondatra zibethicus
AAAGGTGTGTGTCACCACTGCCTGACCTCTAGGAGCTTAACTTTGCCCTTCTAATATTTTGGCAAGTTTTATTTATTAAAACATAAATAATATATCACTATATGTTCCCTGTTTGTCTTAAATAAAAAGGCTATAATTAATATAAGAAATACTATACACAGTAAGTACAATAACTAGAAACAATATATACAGACAATAATTATATCAACCAAATGTCTAGTCCATTTGCATTTGATAAATTCAGAGAAAATACTAGATATCTATCTTATTTTGGAGAGTCCAAAATCTTATGCCTAATTTAATTTCTATTATTACTGTTTTTCTTCATCTGGTAAACAAGGACCACTATAACCATCTAGTCTTCAACTCCCTCAGAGTTGAGACTCAAGAAGGAATTTATATTAATGAAGTAAGCAGAAGTGTGAGCAAATGACTTCCAAAAAATGTGAGAAATGACAGAAACAACTGGCTTCCTGGACAGTCACCCAAATTTCATCTGCAATGTTGGGGCATCTATCTTTGGCCTACAGGCCTAGCATATCCTACAGATTTTTCTCTGAAGCCGAATATTCTGAAGGGCTATCCCTTCCTGTCTTGACAATGTTTGACAGTCACTTTCTTTAGTGTCCTGCTTGTCCAATTAGGACAGCATACTGTCGGCAGTAGAGGCAAGAGAGGCTTAGGCTGCTTAGGCTGCTTAGTCTACAGTCACCCAACCTTGGTAGTGGTAAGACTTCTCTAGTGGCTTGGCTGCTTTGCTTTTCTGGTTTTCAGGTTGAACCTCAATATCTGCCTCGTGGTTTTTATTACTCATGCTATCATTAGAGAACTGACAGGAATTAAAACTCAAGTAAATGTTGATCAAAGTGCTTAAGAAATTACCATGCATCATTCCAGATGGGGAAGCAGATCAGTGCCTTGCTCAGTGATCATGAGAAATGATTTCTACTGCAGCATATGGGAACAAATATAAAGAGACATGGCCAGACATTATGCAAAGAGTGAAAGACTTTGGAATACTGAGCCATAAACAGGATGTCTCTATCATATTCCCCCTCTCAGAGATCAAGGGGATCCTGAGGAAGAGAAGGCAGAAGGAGTATAAAAACAGAAAGGATGGAGGACACCAAGAAAACAAGACCCTCTTAAACAACATTGTCACAGCTCTTATGAACTCACAGAGACTGAGGCAGCATGTATGGGGCCTGCCCAGGTTTGTACCAGTCATTTACATATATGTTATGGCTCACAGTTTAGTGTTCTTATGAGATTCCTGAGTGCAAATCAGTCTCTGTTTCTTGTACCTTCTTCTGGGCTCTTCTCCTTCTGTTTGTTTGTTTTGTCCAGCTGTGATGCATTAGTATTTGTTTTATCTTATACTTTATTTAAAAATAATAAACAAAATAAGATTAAATAAAACTTACCATGCACCTGATATACAAAGGAAGACAGTAAAAGAAGAAAATAAAGAGAAACACAGAGTTGGGGAAGAAGGTACTGTGTGCTATGTCTGTGTTAGTATTACATTTTGGTGACTTTGTTTGCTTTGGATTTCCTCTTAAAGTGAGATAATTTGCTAAAGAAATATGGGTTCTAGGTTCTCACTTAATATCACCCAAGTTTGACATACTATAAATGGTAAATGAATGTGAAAAGATCAGTTACAAAAAAAAATAAAAAAAAAACAGAAAAAGAAAAGATCAGTTACAATGTTTCTCAGAGAAAGAAATACTCCACTTCTCAAAAAGATTTACTGCTGGACTTGGTGGTTATATCTCTGTGATATGTCTTTGGACAGAATATCCATAGTCTTTGTCCAGGTGATTTATGTCATAAGAGTCAGTGCTGTGATAAACAAGATTTATATATCTATATATGGATCTCCATTTCTACTCTTCTAAGGAGGTGAAGACTGAGTCTATTGTTTGAACTTACTGTGCCCTCAGTTACTGTTTCAAAGAAACTGACTCCAACACTGTTAATGAATGCAGAAAAAAAAATAAACTGTCTGCTTTAGGGAGTTTTGGATCAAACTTCGAGACCACCTTTACTTGAGAATTTCATTATTTTCATATAGTACAGAACATTCTGCAGAAGAGTGCATTTCTCTTTCTGTTATGTTACAAAGATTCACCATTTCATGGGCAATTAGGGTCAGGAGTACTTGCCTAAAATACTATCTGTTGCTGAAATCTCATCAGTATGACCCAAAGAAAAACTTTAATGCAAAGTCCTCTACTGATCATGGTTGTAGTCATCTAAGCAAATCATTGAGAGATAGAAATCCTTCCCCAGTGAATCTGCCCATAGAGATGATGACCCAATTCCAGAACAAAACACTGTTGGTCTGTTTTCTTTGATTGGGGCTTGAGTTAGTTTTCTCAGAGCTTCTAGAACTCAGAACACTCAATATGATGAGACAAATTGATCCTGGTGTTTTCTTTACCTACTGGAAGGACTTAAACTGGGGAAGCCTGAAAGGAAAATGGGACAAAAGTGAGGGTATTTAGAAAAGGTTAGCTGGACTTTTGGATATGTTTCTATGACTTGATAAGGAATCCCAGGGATTTTGAGATTGTAGAGTAGGATGGGTCAGGTTTCTGTCTACTGATTTCTGTAGAGTATCATTCTGGTGTCCTACAATTTCTAGAGTTTGCTGTATCCTGGAAGCTAGAGGAAGACAGTCTATAGTAGAATCAAGAGAATGAGGCATGATGAGCTTTGTGCCAGCCCATGCTGGTGGAGGCACTAACAAGGATCAGCAGGGATGCTGGGAATTAGGCAAGGAAGGAATTGGAAATGCTCAGGCTTGGATTAAGCTAAGTGGTCCAGTATGGGGGAGACAATGAGGACTATCAACATGCCCTCTTTAAGCATATCCACATATTACTAATGTATGCTTTATCTTTCAGATGTTGCTTCTCCGGAAACATTTACTTTATTCTAAGTACCCGAGTTTGACTTGTGACTCAATGGATTCTTTCCCCTTCCCCCACACACAGAGGAAATGAGTTAAACCATGTTAGTCACTTGGCTCAGAAACTTGTCCTCTAAGAAATGTCAGCTACTGCTCTGTTTCTGCCCTCCTTCCTGTCTGCAGAACCTGAATTTTTATTTCAAAAGAAGCTGTGAGTTCTAGCTCCATGGAATGTAGGTTGCCACCAAGATAAAGAAGCTGCCTAGAAGCATCAATAGAAGAGTTACACAAAGTAACTGACCCAACAGTATTCTTATAGAAACTCAAGAGTAAGGTGGAGTTGAGGAAAGTTAGGGTTGAGGGCACAGGCTGATCTTGCCTTGTACTTCTTTCATGACCACAAGCAGAAGTGCTAGTGACATGCGTTTCTTTGACTCTGTTTTATAGCAAAGGTTTTTTTTCCCTGAGGTAAAGAATGTACTTGTGAGGCACAGCTCATAACCATTCATTTAAAAGTATAATGCTTGATTTTAAAAATGAAACCCCTTGCATCATTCATTGCAGTGAAGAGAAAACACTTGACAAATGGCTAGTCATTGTAACTTGAAGTTATCCAGTAACTACATCATAGTTATTTTCATTGCTTATAAAATTATCTCATATGTTTTAAGAAGGAATGCACTCTAACCCATTGCTGCCAGAGATATCAAAAAACAAAAAACACAAAAAAATATTCCCAGCAGAAGCTGTGAAATGTATCCCATGGAAATATAAGGATGCAAAGAACAAAACTTCAACATCACAAAGATAAATTGAGTTTTTATATAGGTATTAGGGATACATTTCTTTAGCAAAGAATCCAATTAGAAATATTCTATAGATAAAGGGTAGAGAAGAATGAGTGGATGAAATCTGCCTCCTCCAGTACATGCTGTGAGAACTACATTCTCACCTCACCAACTAGACAATCAAAGGTATAGAGGAATGAAGCATTTTCTCTTCCAGCAGTGGGTGGCCCATGTGCCTCACTCCAGCTGTCTTTTTCTATTAGAGGAGCTGAAATTGCTGTCACTTGTATATCTCGTTTGTTCTGTTACTCTGACTGAATTTTCTCAATTTCCTGTGGCGTCTCCCACAAAGAAGATGATCCTGCGCTACACTTTCTCTGTTCAGACCATAATATAATTACTTTCTTCAGTAAAAGAAAATGTGTACATAGATTTTTGTAAAGAAACCTGGCTTGAGGAGATTATCTTTTCATGAGAGTTGTAAACTACAGGTTTTTAGATGGTTATATTATATAGATTTATTCTACAAACCTGAAAAACAATTCCTTTTTTCAAAAAAATAAAATCTACCAGTAGTCAGTCTCTTTTCATTGATCAATGAGTCATGTAGCTATGGAGGCACTCTCCAGAGTGATCAGTCGTTTGGCCATAAACCCTGATGTTAGATGATCTTACAGGATGGAGAATCTTCACACACGGGTCATTTGCTTCCTGCTCCATGTTTTACTGCAGCCACTAACTCCTCATTTGCTGGTAAAAGACACAGAGGAAGTAGTGGTGAAGAGAAAAATGGAAGCCTCATACTTCATGCTCTGGAAAATAATTCTGAGAATTATTTTTAAATAAGTAATAAATATAGATTGCTCTCTATGAACCCTGTGATGGTGATGAATGGGGCTAATCGGGAGTTATAAAAGAAGTTTAACAACATATTTTCCCCTGGTGAAGCCTGCCGCTCTTGGAGGAATGAATTTATTTGACAACATTATAGAACACACTTCAATAAGCTAGAAGAAGAAAGGAGAAAAGTGGTCATCAATGCTGGGGTGATGGCTCAGTGGTTAAGAGCACCAGCTGTGCTTCCTGAAGACAGGAGGTCAATTGCCAGCATTTATGTGGTAGCTCCCAACCATCTGTGATTCTAGTCCTAGGGGGATCTGACTCCCTCTTCTGACTTATGAGGGTCCTGCATGTACATGGTGCACAGACATACATGCAGGCAAAACACTCAAACACACAAAAAAATAATTTATAAACAAAATCAGTCCTCTGAGAGCTAAGACTCTCCTCTTGTTGCTACACATCATATATTTAAGTCCCCATAGGGTCTACTGGTGTTAGGTTTCAGGCAGAAGATTGGTTTAAGCAAAAGGGAAAAAAAGCAAGTTTAAAGATATAGTTTGTGATGAGTTGGAAAGAACATTCAGAGATGGCTCTGAGGAAGAGGTGAGAAGAACTAGAAAACATGTCTTCTTGTCCTTCTGTCTCCATCTCTATCTCCTTGTTATACTCAGTCCTGATTCTATTCCCAGCCCCTCAGCTTTCCATCCCACTTTGAGTGATGCTCAGAAGTGAATGACCCACTCTTGCTATATCACGGTGATCAGGAGATATAATGAAACTGTCACTAAGCAGCTTGGGTGACCTTTTCAAGTACGTTCAGGAAATGCGATCACATTGTCCGCATTTGTCTGTGGTTGCTAAGGCAGGGGACAAGCATTGGGTCAGAGTTCACTTATTGGAGAGCACAGATGGATCCTGAGTTGTAAGGAAACCTCAAAGAGTGTTTGCTATGCCTGTTTGAATAACATATCAGAAGAACAATCTGTACAATGTCACATTGTATCAGTAGACCTACATGCATCTCATTTCTCTCCAAAGTTTTGAAAAAGGGAAAAGCTATGATATTTCATAGCCACAGAGCATAATGTGTATTTTTAAGACTAAATTGCACTCACTGCCGTGTACAACAGAATATAAAATACAGTCAACACAAGGTCAATTTTTGTCCTTCACTTGACTCCTATGTTTGCAATATTCTTTTTGTAGGTGTTCGCTTCAGCTTTCTGGCAGAGCTATATTATTGGAGACCATGTGTTGATTTTGTGATATCATATTTTCTATTTTTTTTTAAGTAGAGCACACCATATTGTGGACTCAGGCAGTGGGAATTTCACTATCCTTCATTTTGAATGCCAATGTGGCATTAAATGTATGTGCAAATGATGTGGCTAGATTTCTGATTGTTTGGCATAATGAATTACAGATCCCTGCCAGGTCATTGCTCCTGTAGTCAGAGTCTCATGGAGACAGGGTAGAAGCTGCATGTAAAAGAGAAGCATGTTATGCTTCAGTGCAGTATTTTGAGCTCTATTTATGGATTCCTTTTTGTCCTTAGTTTATAAGTTGAAGACATTTTTGCACTAATTTTCAAGATGAAAACTTTCCAGGATTCTTGTGAGGAATGGCAAAGAATGGCTAGGAATGGTATTTGCTTTGTTTGGGCATCTGAACTGAGGTCTCTCCTTCAACTTAACAAATGTGTCTGCTGAAGTAATGCAGAACACTGAACTCCATATTTAAAGCAAAAGAAGGCAATTCTCAGAGATGGTTTTTAAAAGGTCTTTTTAAGAGTTTTTATAGAACTTGTTAAAAAAAACAAAACACCCACAACCATATTTCAAGTTACATTCTCTCTTCTGTCTCGTCTCCCCACAAAGTGTTCAGACTGCCAATTTAGAGGAAAAGCATAGCCAAGCCCACTAAAAATCATCAAAAATTAAGAGTAGTTCACAGTGGCTGGCAGTAGAAGGGTCCTGGCATGACTCTGGATCCTACAGAATGACAGCTTTAAGCCTGTGAGCTTATAGTCTTCCAAAAGCCTGTTCTCAGACTTCAGGTCACCACCGTGTTGACCCACAGTCATGCGTCTCCTCATTGTCAACCTCATTTTGGCCTCAGAAGCTCGAGGATGAAAGACTAGAAGGGCAGGATGTGAACTCAGAGAGAAAATTAACAGGAATACAAACAGGAAGGTGTACACTTGGTGTTTGACATCAGCCATGCGAAGCTATAATCCAAGTCTTCTCTTTCTCCATGTTGTCCAAACAAAATCAAAAAAAAAAGAGGCAATGTTTTTAGAAGGTGGTCACCAAAGGCATTTTCATCTTTATTCCTTAGCTCACGGTGTGACAGTTCATTGAGTTGTCATAACAAACACAAATGATAGTGAAGTATTTTGTGAAATTTGTAGACACCTTTTTATTTCAGTTCTCTATATGTCCTTTATAATACTGAAAACTAGGCTTCCATTCAGGTTCCAGACCATTTCTTACTCATGCTTTGATACTGGTTCCAGTTATAACTTTTACAGCACATAGATGGTTGGTTTTCACACCTGTAAAGTTAGGCAATGCTGGTTTCTTCTTCAGAGGTATTGTTGCAAATATTGAATAAGACTATGGTTGTATCAGGGTAAGATGATGGCCCGGATTTTAATAAGAGATCAGACAACAGTTCTATTTTTGTGCTTATAACTGTTGTGAGAGATAAATAAATGTAAACAAAGAAATGTAGGATTCTTTAGGATTCCATTCTGAATTAGAAGCCTTGGGTATTAGATGGAATTTTTCACTCAAAACACTTTACAAGTCCTTATATTATCCACTTAACATCCCAGACTTTCTTGACCTAATATGCTAGGTGAGTGTTAAGGTCATGTCTATGTCTAAGATTAGCTTGTATTTTGCTTCTCTGTATCAAATGTTATCTTCAGCAAAACAAACTACAATGGAGAGCTACCATCTGTTAATATAATTCTCTTTTTAAACCTGTGTAGGTTGGAAGTAAACTTTTGTACCAGGAATTGACTCAATGGTTAGCCTGAATAGTCTTTTTGTGAAATTTCTGGGTTCATATCCAAAAGAAGAACTTCAGTTCTTACTCCCATGGACTTTTAGGAAATAGTTGGCTGTTTGGTTATGGAGCTAAAGATATGATTCTGTGGTAGAGTGCTTACCTAGCATACATAAGCTTACCCCCATGAAAAATGTACTGAGTGTGCAGTGCTGTAGGCTTGCATGTCATATACCAGGCTTCTTGACCAGCACAACGGGTGAGAAAAGGGGAGTAGAAACAGACATTGATAGTATATCAAGAGTAAAATGTGTTCTCTAAATGCCAAGGATAAATTCAGATGTTATTTAGTAATTTAAAAGATCAGAACCTCAGAAAGATACTGGTACAATGTAGTGACAAGGGATGAGTTGGAAGAAAAAGTTGCCTGGATATCAAGATAGTGGCTTATATTCAGGTGTCTTTTGCACAGAGAGCTGATAAGATATGAGTACGTTTTCAGAGTCAGGATATGGAGAAAAAGTAAAATCTGAGTTTCACAAACCTGGGTATAAGAGAAAGATATTACAGGTGTGAATACCTAGAGCATTCTTAATACCATAGGGCAACAGAATCTGAAAGAACTGTAAGAGAAGGCTAAACCCCAGCATGATTAAAGACTGATAGAAAAGGAAGAAAGCATGGTGCTCGAGAGATGGCTCCAATGTGGTTGTTCACAACCACCCATCTATGACTACAGTTAAAGGAATGGAATATCATTTTTTTGACTTTCATAGGCACTGACATGCATAATTAAGGTGAAAAATTTACAAATATATAAATACATCTTTTTAAAGGTAAAGAAAAAATCAGCTTGAGCCAACTTCAGACAAATGTGATGAAGTATAACTAAGAGCAAAGAGAATGACTTGGAAATATTCTAGATGGTCTCTTTCCAAGTTAGTTTTTTATTTTTATCATTATAGAGGACAACAGACAAGGATTAGTGAATATTCAATGAACCATAGTGGAAATAAATGGATTTATCAACAAAAATATATTAAAAATTCTATTAGTGTCCATAGGAAAAATTAAACCTAACTGCATCTAAATGATCAAGGATAGGTTGCCATCCTGTAGTCGACATTAAAAATAAATATTTGCTTATAGACACACAAATATGTGCTCTCTTGTTGACTAGAAAATATGTTAGAATAGGAGATGATATTTTATTTTGTTAAAAAGGAGGCAAGAATGAAAGAAAGATTAGATAGACTATGAGGGATACATAGATGATAGATTGATGATAGATAAATGATTGGTAAACAGATGATTAATAGACAATAGATTAGACAGATAGATAGATAGATAGATAGATATGATATGATATGATATGATATGATATGATATGATAAAGTCAATCCTATAAGAAAGCTATCCACTTATTATGAGCTTCAGGAAAAGAAAGATGTGGATATAGCAGGTAAGAAATTATTTAAGTGATAAAGGTAGCACTGGTGCCCATCCACTGACCTCAACCTCCAGCACCTGAAAATGATGCAGAGCATTTTGCATCTTCCTATGAGTAGAAAAGCTCCATCACCTGAGGACAACGTGCATCCACACACCTGACCTTCGCTTCCTGACTACACACTCAGCTTTCCTGTGCTCACTGTGTTCAACTTTAGGTTTTCTAGAGCTTATTTGAAATAGATTAACTAGACTTGGATAGCCACACAGGAAGGAAGAAGAGGAGAGGACCAGCAAATGGTGTTCTGGCCCTGGAGAGAATCTGTTTCTCCAGACATAGCAGACTCACAAAAGAGTGTGGAAAGAACCCATAGTTCTCACCACAAATCCCACTAGATAAAACAATATCTCAACCTTCTTACAACTTAATCTTCTCCTAAACATTGCAGGCACCTAAACTGGAAGAGAAATGGTGATTTGTGAAATATAAAGTTATTATCTTGTCCTGTTCACAAAACCTTCACATGTTTTCTCACTCTAACGTTTGTCCCTTGTGTAGATATTCAAACTATTTTATATGAATATATATATATATATATATACACATATATTAAGGAAGGTTATAAAACAGTTGACTTTCTTGTGGCGTTTTCAAACTTCCTGTGTTAGTTATTTCTCCACCCCTCCTCTGTTCTAGCCTCCCATTCTTCTTCCCTTTAAATCTCCCTTCCCACTATTCCTCCTTTGCCTTTCCTATCACCTGTGTTCTATTATGCTTTCTCTTAAGGCATTTCTTCTCTCTCTCTAACAATAATGCATTTCTAATTTTCTGAGTCCTACAAATACTCTAAATTAAACATACAAATATAAAGATTTGACATTTTCTTTCTGGTCTAGGTTCACTCACTCAGCAGAATTTCCAATTATATCCACTTATCCACTTTCATAATTTCATTTCTATGTGCAGTTCTATAAAAATTGTGAATAGTTACCACATTTTCATTACACATTTATCAACTGATGAACATCCAGATTGTTTCCATGTCCTATCTATTGTGACTAAATCAGCAGTGAAAACAGATAAGACTGTATTTCTGGATTGGGATATAGAATCCTTTGGTTATATGCCAAGAAATACTGTAGCTAGGTTATTTGAAAAATCTATTTCTAGTTTATTTTTAAAGGAAATACAGCACTAATTTCCATTGTGGCTATACCAGTTTGCACTTCCACCAACATTTTGTGAGGATCCTGTTTCCTACATCCTCACCAGCGTTTGTTATTTTTCTTAGTCTTAGCCTTTCTCGGTAGTTAAGGTGAAATCTCAAAGTAGCTTTAATTTACATTTTCCTTGTTGCTAAGGGTGATGAAAACTTTAAAAATGTTTTCAGACATTTCTATTTCTTCTTTTGAAAACTCTCAGATATTCTTTTAATAAAAATAATCTTTACAGTATAGTCTGTATAACTTTACATAAATGGCATATCACTTTCAAAATCCATGTGTTCTAATATAAAATACAACCCCTACATCAGTTCTAGACTAATTGAAACATTGAATGCAAACATTACTATTTATACCTTTTATTATTTTATTGTATGGGTCTGGGTGATTTGCCTGCATGCATTTGCACCATGTGATTGCTTGAAGCAGCTAGAAGATCCTCTGGAACTGGAGTTACAGATGGTTATGAGACCATGTGCGAAAGCCACTCTTGACTGTGAACTTGATTACATCTGAAACTGACTAAAGCCCAAGTTGTTGGGTACACCTGTGAGGAGCTATTTTTTTAAATTAAATCATTTAAAGTAGGAAGATCGACTTTTAATTCAGCTCTATTGAGCTGGGAAGATCAACCTTCAATCTAGGCGCACACGTTCTTCTGGCAGCTTATATAAAGAACATGGAAGATTTCACTCTTTGTCTGCTTGCTCTTGCTCCTGCTTGCAAGTCTGTTCCTTCACTGGCATTAGAGAGTACATCTTCAGTATTCTGATATATACTGAAGACCAGCTGAGATACCCAGCTTCGTTGACCTTACATCGGTAGATAGCCATTGTTGGACTAGCTAAACAATAGCCTGTAAACTAGTCTAATATATATAATATGTACACTGTATGTGTATATTATGAATATATAAATATATTATGTATATATGTGCATATGTAGTAAAATATTAAGATATGTTACTTTTGTTTATTCTGTGCAATAATTTTAATGATGCAAAGATGTATTGTATTCTTTTATGTTGCATTTGTTTAACTCTGTGGAACTGTGTTACTTTGCCTGTCTAAAACACTTGATTGGTTTAGTAAAGAGCTGAATGGCCAGTAGCTACACAGGAGAAAGGCTAGGCAGGGTTGGCAGGCAGGCAGGAGGAGAAATCTGGGAGAAGAAGATCAGGGAGTGAAAAGAGAAAGAGAGGAAAATCCAGGGCTCAGTCACCCAGCTACACAACAAGCCATGGAATAAGAAGTAAAGACGAGTATATAGAAGAGAGAAAAATAAAATCCCAAAGGCAAAAGATAGACAGGATAATTTAAGTTAAGAGAAGATGGATAGAAACAAGCCAACCTAAGTCTGGGCATTCAAAAGAAAGAATAATCTTCCATGTGTGTATTTATTTGGCATGTGGGTGATGGACGACTCAAAAGAGCCAAAAGAGTAAGAGTAAAAACAACCAACTACATCCGAGTATATGTGTATACACATATATACTAGCATGTATACTAGTGTATATGCACACACACATATATATGTATATATACATACATATCTTAAGAACCCTGATTAATACAATGTAGGTTCTGAGAAACAAATTTAGGTCCTCTGGAATAGCAATCATTGATCATTTAGGAACTTGTCATTTCATAACGCAGGCTTGATCATGAGTTCTCTCTGGAACATATGTAAAGGTGAAAGCATGTAAATTTATATATATCAGGTAGGCAACAGACATATCAGAATATTCTGTTTAGAATTCTCAAGACATTGGAATTCTCCATGAAAATTTTCTACAACACTGCTAGAAAGGCATAGACCCCCTTTAAAGAGTTTAAAGCAAAAAGCAAATATCTGATGTTCAACTTCTCTAGTATTTGAATCACTCCAAAACATCTTGATGTCATACCATTTGTGAGATGCTTCTTCATTTACACCTTATTCTCAGTATTTTTTATTTACTTTCTTCCTCAACAATGAGGCAAGTGGAGAATATGGCTAAAGAATCAGCCAAGCAGTCATTTGTAGGCATTAGCACATGAAGAGGCATGTTAAAAAGAAATCCTACACTAGTTCACAATTGAGTATAATAAAATATAGCTGCATTTTTTTTTCCAAATGGGCTTTGTTTGCTGGCAGCAGGCTGCAGCTTCTTTAAGAGAGGTTTACCGATTCAGTGGTAGCAGAAAAATGCCCGGCAGTTTTGAAACAGCAGCAGCTTTCTGGGCCTTGCTGCCAGCCTTAACTCTGGCTCTTTCAGGAGACCAAGCATTTAAATGGGGTTTGGTGGCAGCATGGGCCAACTGATTATCAGAGTTGAGGTGGTGAGGACCACCAGCAGTCTCAGAGGCACTGAAAGACTTTTGCCATGTCTGACTGTGCCTAGCAAGCAGGCAGGGCTGTATTTGCCCTAACAAAGCTGTTTATTAGGTTTTTAAGAAGTACTTAGCATTTTAAGAAGCTGTCCCAGTCAGAAAAGGATTAAAGATATGCAATAAGGACATATTCAGACATAAAAGACCTCCAAATGAGACACACTGTGTTTAAAAACTGTACATAGGCTTGGGAGATAGAAAATAAGAGTAAAGAGACAATAAATATAATATAAAAGAATACAGTCAGTCATAGATTTAAAGAGTAAAGATAATAAAATAAATATTAAACTTGTAGAAAAAGTAATTTATTAAGAAAAATAATCCATGTAAAGATGGAATATACACAGAGAGTCTGGATTATGTATATTATTATGTTTTCTTTGAATTTTTTAACTGTGAAGGGTCTAAGTACAGAGAGACATTTTATTATATGGTCTGCTAAGCTAAACCAACCTATATATTTTAAAGGTATTTGATTCCAAAATTTGGGTCTAAGGATTTGTTGCTTTAAAAAGAGGTTCTGCTTTTGGCTCCACAGAGGATGAGAACCTCTGGATTGCTTCCAGGCTAATGTGATTTGATGGACCAAGACACCACAAAAGGTCGCTGTGGGCACCTCCAAAATTATTTTACCCAACATAAAGCAGGGAGCAGTTTGGAGAAAACTATGATCAAATTTCCTAAATGATTGTTTATAAATGTTTGTTTCCATTTAAAGAGGGATATGCTATGGAGATTTGCATTGATATGAATCTTGGTTTATTGATACAAATTAGGGTAAATTTTGTTATATTGTGTATATGTATTTCTGCATTTGATTAAGGTATTATGTTGTATAGCTCATTTAAAAATGTAATGTATAGTTTAAAAATATAGGTTAAGAAATAGTCATCTATAATAGACAAGCAAGTAGTCATCTTAGTTAGGTTATCTATATGTAAAGAGATATATTTCAGATGGATAAGGGTTCTACAGATCTTTCAGAGACCTTCATAATATGACATTTAAAATGTTTTAAGAAGTTAGGACTTTTCATGACTGTGAGACACATCTGCTCCTGGCAGCATCAATTACTTCAAGAGGTTGATGGGCATTGAAGAGGCTCCTTATGGTGTTGGTTAGCCATTAGTGTAAGAAACTGCTCTTTCCTGGAATGCTTGATTCTATGCTGTATAAACTGGACATTCAGTACCCACAGAGAAGTGACTGCCAAACTTGCCTAAAGGTGAGATGGTGCTTTAGAGTTCCTGCTACATGAAAGAGTCTGCCAGAATTTCTGCAGGAAACAGAAGAAAGCAACTGATAGACTTTGCCATTACAAGACAGAACAGATCTTCGGATTCCCTGCTTCATGGAAAAGTCTGCTGGATACTATGGGATCATAGGCTGAAGATGGATGCCCCAACAGTACAGAAGAACTCTCGGTGACTGTCCAGGCAGCAAGATGTCCCTGTCAATCCGAGAGTTTTGGAAGTTGCTTACACAGCACTTCTTGTTTACTTAGGCAGTATTTTATTCTTCTGGGATCTTTGATGGAGTTGGAGAATATATAGTTATAGTTTTCCTTAGTTATGATAAAATATAAAGTAGATATAGATATTGTAACTGTAATTATTGCTTGATAACTGTTTTGTTATAAGTAATTTTACTGTATTAAAGTTAAAACCTTCATTTTTAACAGAAAATGGGAGGTTATGTGGGGTTCTCCTCTGTATGTTGTGAATATAATTAGTTAATGAATCATATTGGCTTGGCCTGATAGAGCAGAGCAGTCCTAGGTGGGGAAAACTAAGGTGAATGCTGAAGAGAAAAAAGGCAGAGTCAGAGAGAAGCCATGTAGCCTCTTTGGAAACATATGCCTTATATTTGTCCAGTAAGCTACAGCCTCCTGGCTATACACAGATTAATGGATATGGGCTTATTTCAGATATGAGTTAGTCAGAAATATGCTTAAGCTATTGGCCAAACAGTTGGTTTTTGTGTGATTATTTTGGGGTAGAGCAGCCAGGAACAAACAAACAGTCCCCTAAAACAGGTACCCCAAACAGGTCTTATAGTAGCACTATCAGCATCATGACATCATATCAACCAGCTGGAGTCATTGTTGTGGGACCCCATCTTCATCCTGGAAACTTCAAAGATTACTGCAGGAAAATTAATTGTTCATTGTGGAAAACTTAAACATTTATGTAGACATATAGTCAATGAAAGTTACAATAGAGACATAAATAGGTGTAAAGAAAAGTAAGCCTTTTCCTAAATTCTTTCTTCATTCTGTCCCATGCCAAATGGCTCCTGACATGAGGCAGAAACTCTAAATTTTTCTTTTAACAACATGTTTAAATTTAGAAAAAGGGGAGCTATTGTTCAACTACAAAGCCAGCTTTGATTTTTAAGTGAGTCATGACTATTATTATAGAGTAGGCAGCGTGTGTGTGTGTGTGTGTGTGTGTGTGTGTGTGTGTGTGTGTGTGTGTGTGTGTGCAGTTATTCTTACCCTCAGATGACCTGTCCTCATAAGTCATAATTCTCTGCTTGGTGTTCCTATCTGGATAATTATCTTTTCCTCTTTAAGCATCTTGATGTTCAGGGTCTCTGACTTTTTGAAGATGAGCACTTTCCTGCAAAGACAAGAACAGAACTGTACCTCAACCCTCATGAGGTTTCCTTACCACCTATATGGTTGTCACCTCTGGGGATGAGCCATCATTTCTCTTTCTCAAGAGGTCTCTCACTTTCAAACTGAATCTTTATTAATTTTGATGGTATCCATAGTTTTTATTCTGTGGAAATAAGAACAAAACCCCTTCCCCAATGTAGCACATCTCCTGATTTACATTGTGAGGTAAACACATCCTTGAAATTCACCAGCTGATTTAATTCAGAAGTTTTTTTATTATTCAATGTCTCTCTGCTGCTGTTGTTCCTTTCTTATCAGCATTAAGAAAGTTCAAGGTTAATGAGGCATTATGCAATCTATTTCTGTAGGTATCTACACCCCTTTCTGTTTGTTTAACATATGCTTTATGGTTCGTTTTGATCTTTCTATAACTGCCTGACCTGTAAGATTGTTTGGTATGCCTGTAATATGCTTTGTATTATAGTAATCAAAAACTGTTTCATTTTCTTAGAAACATATGCTGGACCATTATCTGTTTTTATTTGTGAAGGTATATTCATGATGATCATAACTTCTAATTAATGTGTGATTTCTGAATCAGCCTTTTCTAAGCTCAAAGCTGTTGCCCATTGAAAACTTGAATAAATGTCAATGGTGTGGTGTACATATTTTAATTTTCCAAAATCTGCAAAGTGGAACACAACCATCTGCCAGATTTCATTCCTTTCAGTACCCTTGGGTTACTCCCTGCAGGTAGTGGTGTTTGCTTATAGAAAGAGCAAGAAGGACATCTTATTTTAATCTTCTTAGCATCTTGCCATGTAATAGAAAACTCTTTCTTTAATCCTTTGCTGTTGACATAATGTTTCTTATGAAATTTAAAGGCCTTTAGCCCACTTCCAATCAATAATTGATCAATTTCTGCATTACATTCTGCTAGAGGACCTGGCAGATCCTCAGGGATCAGATTGTGCTATGTATATGGGTAAAACCTATTCCTGATGATATCTTAAACCTGTATGAATAATGAAGTCAATTCTGTATCATCTGGTATAAATTCAACAGTTTCAATATACAAGACAACTCTTTCAGCACATTGTGAATCAGTAACTATATTGAGAGGTTCTTTAAAACTCCTTAGTACCATAAGAATAGGATATAATTCTGCCTTTTGAACAGAATTATAAGGGATTTGTTCTACCTTACTTAAATCTTCTGATTTATAACCTGCTTTTCATGATTTATTTACATCAGTATAGAATGTATGGGCTCCAGTTATTGGTGTGTGGGGAAGGATCCAAGTAGTTCTCTTTATAAGGTTAATTCTAAAACTTTTGGGATAATTGCTATTAATCTCTCCTAAAAAATTAGCACAAGCTTTTTGCCAAGGTTCCTTGTCTTCCCATAATTTTTTAATTTCATCAGTAGTAAAGGGCACTATAATCTCTGCTGGGTCTATTCCTGCTAGTTGACAAATTCTCAAGGAAACATTTATAATTAATTCAGAGACCTTTTCCACATAAGTTTTTAATTTCTTACTTGATTAATATGGAAAAAAGATACATTCTAAGATAATATCTTCCTTTTGCATTAAAATTCCTGTAGGGGAATATTTGGATGGCAATATGACCAGAATGCCATTAAGATTCAGTTCCAAACGATCTACTTGGACATCCTGTAATTTCTCTTCAATCAAAGTCAATTCTTTCTTTTTCTTTTCTTTTCTTTTTTTTTTTTTTGGCTTTTCGAGACAGGGTTTCTCTGTGGCTTTAGTGCCTATCCTGGAAGTACTCTTATAGACCAGGCTTTCCTCACACTCACAGAGATCCTCCCAAGTACTGGGATTAAAGGCATGTGCCACCACCACCTGGCTTTCAAAGTCAATTCTTTATCAGCTTCCACTGGCAGTTTCCTGGGACTATTTAAGTCTTTTTCACCATCTATGGTTTTATTTAAATGAATTATTTGATCAGGTTATCCCAGAAATGGGTAGTAGATTGGAAAAGTCTCCTAGCAATCTTTGGAAGTCCTTAAGGGTCTGCAATCGATCTCTCCTAGTTTGCACTTTGTTTGTTCTAATTTTCTGTAAATCTATTTTATAACATAGATAATGATATAATTTCCTGTTTGTATTTTTTCAGGAGCAATTTGTAATCCCCATTTTGGGAAAACTTTCTTCACTTCTTCAAACATTCTTTCTAAAGTTTCTATGTTTGAATCAGATAGCAAAATATCATTAATGTAATTGTAAATTATTGATTTAGGAAATTGTTTATATATTGTTTCCAAAGGATGACTCACAAAGTATTAGCACAGAGTGGCGCTATTGAGTATTTCCTGTGGGAAATGGTCCACTGGTATCTCCTAGCAGGCTGAGAATTATTTAAGTAGGCATT
This sequence comes from Ondatra zibethicus, assembly GCA_004026605.1. NCBI lineage: Eukaryota > Metazoa > Chordata > Mammalia > Rodentia > Cricetidae > Ondatra > Ondatra zibethicus. Next base: position 17,622 of record PVIU01008580.1, read on the forward strand.
TTGAAGGCAAATATTTCTTTGTCCTTTTCTTGTGAAGGTATAGTGAATAAACAATTTTTAAATCAATATCTTTAAGATGCCATCCTTTTGGTAATAAAGAAGACACAGGAATTCCAAATAGTAGAGGGCCCATAGGTTGAATTACCTTGTTGACAGCTCTTAGATCTGTCACCATTCTCCATTTACCAGATTTCTTTTTAACAGCAAATGCAGAAGAATTCCAAGGGCTGATTGATACTTCTATATGGTGAGTATCTAGTTGCTCCTCTACCAGCTATTCTAAAGCCTACAGTTTGTCTTCTGTTAAAGGTTACTGTTTAACCCATATTGGTTTCTCAGTTAACTGTTTTAAAGGCAGGGTCATTAGTACTCCTAAAGGTTTGCTAGTTGCTTTCTGTTCTTTTATAGCCTGAATGGCTGGTGACCTTTGTGTATAGTACCTTATAATATCCTTCCCAAAAATATAAGTTTCTGGGACTTCAGGAATGACAATCTGGATATTCCATTGCTGTAGCAGTCATGATCCCATAAATTCACTGTGATATTAGCCACATATGGTCTTAGCCTTCCTTTCCTTCTTTCTAGCCCTATGCATTCAACCCATCTCATGCTTTGTTTCACTTGAGATAGGGTTTCAGTTCCTAGGAACTGAACATATGCCTTTTGAAGAGGTCAATTTGGATATCAAGATTCTGGAGTAATGATACTCATATCTGTATCCTTGTCTATCAAACTCACAATTACAATGGCATTTATATTCACTTTTAACTTTGGTCTTTGCTCATTTATGGAAGTGTGCCAAAATATACATTTCCTATTTTTGATTATCCTCCATGTTTATTCCATATTCCAGAACAGTATGGTTTTTTTTACAGCAGGTACTGATTTTTTTTAATTATCCCAGTGAGACATGTTTATTCACATTGACTGGAATGACAGGATCACTTTTGATTGGGGGTCCTTGAGAGCACCCCACCAGGAGTTTCCTGATGGTATCAGGTTGCCTTGTCTGCTTTTTTGTTGATCTGCATTCATTGGTCCAGTGTCGACCTTTGGGACACCACCTACACAATCCAGAAGGTTGATACATTTTATTTTTGCCATTCTCAGAGGACACATTATTTCCAGGAATTCCTTGTCTATAATCCCTTCCCAGATGTCCTATTTTACCACAATTAAAACATTTGGCATTTTGATGTCTTCTCATACCTTTGGAAATTGCTTTCCCTTTCCAAGACACAGTAATATAATCAAATGTCTGAACATTCATTGTATGCAGGATCAATTCATCCACTGGTGCTGATCTAACCTTTAAAGGCCCCAGTAACATTTTGCATTTTAAGTTAACATTTTCAAAAGCCAGAGATTCAATAAGTACTAATCTAGCTTCTGGGTCTGTTACTCCTATTTGTACACCCTTAGTTAATCATTGTAAAAAGTCACTAAAGGATTCTCTCTGGCCCCGTTTAACCCTAGTATATGATTCAATTTATTTTTCTGGTTCTTGAATCATTTCCCAAGCATTTAAGGCTGCTTTGTGGCATAGGAACAAGATTTGTTCATCGTAAAGAGCTTGAGCCTGTGGGTCAGCATAAATGCCCTCACCAAGTATTTGATTTTGGGAAGCCTCAAGTCCTTTTGCTTTTCTTTGTTGTTCTAAAATTTTTGTCTCTTCTCTTAAATATCATTTACAGAGTAGCTGGGGTCCATCTTCCAGGACTGCTGAAACTAATTGAAGCCAGTCATGTGCTGTAGCCGATTTTCAAGAAGCTCATATTTTTTACATCTCCTTAAAAATGCTGAATATAAGCCACGGGATATTACTACTTGATTAATTTCTTTTAGATCATTCATTCCTATAGGTTTCCATCCACCTTCTTTCAATCCTTTTGGGTTAGAAATTGATGTGTTTTTTAGAGTTGATTACAGGGTAGAAAGCTAAAACTTTAGCTAAGTCATCTCTGACAGGTACTGGTGATGTTAAATCCTGTCCTTGTACCTTCTTTGTCTGCCCATCAGCTCCAATCATTTTCTCAATTGTTTGAAATCTTTTTACTACTGTCTTTTATAAAGCCTGAACCGCCTGATCTATATATATTTCTAGTGATTTCATTGAGGCTCCTAGCCTCTGGCCCTCATTCTGCACATATGATTCCAAGGTCTGAAGTTTTTCCTTTAAAGAAAACATTTCATCCTTGGACATTATTTAGATAGTGTATAGATTGCCATCCTGGAGAGATACTCTATTTGCTAAACTATCATAACTTTTGAATAGATTTTGATTGTCATATTCAACAGTATGAGTTCTTTTAGATAATTTCTCAGTACCCTTTGACATGGATTGAATTTTGTCTATCAAATTAATGTTATCTTTTCAATAGTTTTAATTTTTTCAGATAACTTTTGATTTTTTGATGGTATTAATCCTGTCAGCTAACTGTTTATTATTATTGTGTAAATACTGTATCATTTCTAAAAGTGCCTCATTCCTGGAACTTATCAAAGCATTTTCTTAAGGACATGATATACAAAAGAAAACTTAGTCCCAATATCCAATGAATGGTTATATCAGAAAAACCATATAAGCATTGTAGAACACAATCCATATTATAAGTAAAAAGGTTCTTAAATTCCTGAATGGTAATACTGTCTGCCATTATATAACTCTAAGTTTATTCATTTATTTATTAATCAAATAGTTACCTTTGTTATGAGATTTTGATAAATTGTTGAATGTGTAATAATCTGTATTGTCCAGCAGGTGTAATGGTTGCAACTTTGTTTCAAAGAGATATGACAGGCTACGCACCACTTTAGTTTCCTACCTTGGTGCCTGTTTAGATATTAACAAATATTCTTTGCTTGACAAATTAAAAGCAATTAAATTAGTTCTGTACAGGGAGCAAAGAACTCAGAGCTCATGAGCAGAAAACACAAACTGGAAGATGTGCAAGTTGCCGTGTGGCACTGAAGAGCAGTTGGGGAGGACAGGTGTCTGCCAGCCTGGGAAATCCTCAAGTTGCCACACTTAGCTCTGCTGTGGCAGGGTTTTGTAAAAAAACTGCTTAGTAGGTAGACAGGCATGGGAGACCTTTTGGGCCTTTAGAACAGTCCACCCAGTACGTGTAGGTGCCAGTTAAATATGGACATTAAAAATAAATCCCACACAAGCTCAGAATTGAGTATAATAAAGGGTTATTTATTTAGGGGTAGACTCACCAAGCTTAGTCCTCTATATGAATGGAGAAACAGGAACTGAATCCAGCAGCCAGAAGAGAGAACATGTGTGATTTACATTGGCATTTATAGTATAAGAGGCCACACCCAAGTGGGCTGGTACCTTAAAGGCTATTGGCTGAAGGAGTTCCTACAGCAAGTACAGAGCAAAATTAATACTGCCAACATTTCAGAAGATATACTTTAAAAAATATTAGCTGCAGCAGTAATGCTTAGAGGAGTACAAAGAACTGCACTGAATTTTAGAAATGGGTATTAAAGGTGAATTTTATTTTTTAAAATTTACTTTCAAATTTAAGACATTTTATTGTACTTAGTTTGCATTATATTAATACAAAAGCAACTCATGTTATTTGGGTCAGTAACTCAGATACCCTAACTTAAAAATTATGTTGTTATATCATCAGAGTCAGAGTCTGCTAAAAAAAAATTGCAAGCAATGTTAAATACAAAGGTAGTATTTATGTTTGCCTTTCGTTATTCAAGGAAAGGTGTAGTTAAAATGTTTTTATACTTAATTTATTGGAATGTATATTTACATTCCAATAAATAATAGGAGGTGACTTATGAGAAAGAATTGAGACTCCTAAAATTTGTTATTCTTATTCCATAATTTAAAAAGAGTAGCAAATCCTTGAGTATACCTTCCAGAAAATAAATACCAATTCTCCTGAAAGGCTTAGCACACATAATCACTGTATACTTCTGATAGTGAAGACATTGACCTGGAAACTAGTAAGCAGAGTATATAACATAAGTGTGTGGCATTAGGCACAGGGAGGACAACACCACATTACCAAGGACCCAGGAGGTCTTGGGAGTTAAAGAGCAGAGTAAAAGGAGAGGGTATACTGCAAAAGAATTATGTGGATGTTTGAATTCTCTCCTGTCTTTTAAATTTACTATGCATGCTAAAGAGACTTTAGGGATCATACAAATGTACTTAGAAATTTACATCCAGGAGCACTGATTCTGATTTTATGCATGCAGGTCTATCTCAAAAGCACCTTTGTTACTGAGATAACTGCAAGTCAGTGTTTGAGATGGCCTTTATGATATGTCATCATTTTTTCTTCAGATGAAAACCACAATATATGTTTTTATCTTCTTGATGATTTTACTGATTCACAAAGCTTTCATATTATCTTTTTCCCTCAATTGCTATTATTGCACTGGGTCCTAAGTCAAAAGCTGTATATGACAGGCCATTTTGAACCCTAATCAATGCCAATAAATTTTTAGAGACAGTTTCTATGTTATAAAGGAGTAAGTCACAAAACGATCCCACATCAGTTTGGAATTGTGATTAATAAAATGTTTATTTATTTAAAAGAAAAGCTTACAGATCACCATCCTAGACAACAGCCTTCTGCATGACCAGGAAAAGAGTTTGGTAGCCAGAAGCAGAGTTCGAAGCAAGAAAGGGAGCACACAGCTACTGCTGCTCTTTCAAACCAAAGAGACCATGCCCAAGTGGACTGGTATCTTAAAGGCTATTGGCTGAAGAAGCAGAAGGAGCTTCCACAGCACCTCCCATTTTGTTTAAGTAAGAGAGTTCTAAACCTACTACAGAATTATATACAATAAGAACAAATATCCTATTCTAACTAGCTTAAGTCTTGTATAATAAATAACTTGGCCAAGTCAGGAAAGGAAAGTAACTACATTTATCTAGTCTTCAAACCCATCAAAGATCCGAGAAGGGAAGTAATGTCACCTGAGTACTTAAGAAGTCAATTCTACATTGTCTGGTATAAATTCAGTGGTTTCAATATGCAAGATAACTCTTTCTGCATATTGTGATTCCATAACTATATTAAGAGGTTCTTTAAAACCCCTTAACACCATAAGAATGGCATATAATTCTGCCTTCTGAATAGAATTATAAGGGCTTTGTTCCTCCTTACTCTATTTGTCTGATTTATAACCTGCCTTCCCTGATTTATTAGCATCAGTATAAAATGTACAGGCTCCAGTTATTGGAGCATCATGTACAATTCAAGGAAGAATCCAAGAACTTCTCTTTAAAAGGTTAAGTCTATCACTTTTGGGATAGCTGCTAATAATTTCTCCCAAAAAATTAGGACAAGCTCTTTGCCATGGTTCATTGTCTTCCCATAACTTTTTTATTTCATCAATAATGACAGGCACTATAATTTCTGCTGAGTCTATACCTGCTAGTTGACAAATTCTCAATTAACATTTTATAATTAATTCAGAGACCTTTTCCACATAAGTTTTTATTTTTTTTCTTGGTTTGCGTGGTAAAAAGATCCATTCTAACATAATACCTTTCCTCTGCATTAAAATTCCTATAGGATAAATTCTGGAAGGCAATATGACTACAATATAACTAAGATTTGGATTTACCCTATCCACATGTGCCTCCTGTAAATTTTCCTCAACAATTGTCAGCTCCTTTTCTGTTTCAGCTGGTAATTCTCTGGGACTATTCAAATCTTTATCACCATCTAAGGTTTTGTTTAAATGAATTATTAGATCAGGTGTTATCCCAACACCTGGCTGTAGACTGGAAATTGTCTCCTAACAATCTTTAAAAGACATTAAGAGTCTGTAATCAGTCTCTTCTAATTTGTTCCTTTTGTGTCCTAATTTTCTCTAAACCTATTCTGTAACCTAGGTAATTAACAGAATCTCCTCTTTGAATTGTTTCAAGAGCAATTTGTATTCTCCATTTAGGCAAAACTATCTTTACTTCCTCACACCCTCTTTCTAAAGTATGTATGTTTGAATAAGATAGCAAAATGTCATCCATGTACTGGTAAATTATATACTTAGGGAACTGCCTATGTATTATTTCCAACTGCTGACTCACAAAGTATTAACACAGGGTTAGGCTAATGAGCATCCCCTGTGGAGGGATAATCCACTGTTATCTCCTAGTAGGCCAAGAGTTATTATAAGTAGGCACTGTGAAGGCAAATTTTTCTCTATCCTTTACTTGTAAAGGTATAGTGAAGAAGCAATCCTTTAAATCAGTAACTATAAGAGGCCATCCTTTTGGTAACAGAGAAGGCAGAAGTATTCCAGACAGTAGAGGGCCCATAGGTTGAATTACCTTGTTGACAGCCCTTAGATCTGACACCATTCTCCATTTACCAGTTTTCTTTTTTACCACAAACACAGGAGAATTCCAAGGTCTAGTTGACTCTTCAATATTTTGAGCATCTAATTGGTCCTGTACCAATCGTTCTGAAGCCTGCAATTTATTAGAGGCCATTGCTTAACCCATATTGGCTTCTCAGATAGCCATTTTCAAGGTAGGGCTGTTGGTACCTCTAAAGGTTTGCTAGTTGCTTTATGTTCTTGTACAGCCTGAATGGCTGGTGACATTTCTGCATAGTACCTTATTACATCAACCTCAAAATTATGAGTTCCTGGGACTGCAGGAATGTTAATCTGGGTATTCCATTGCTGTAGCAGGTCACAGCCCCAGAAATTTATTGCAATATCGGCTACATATGGCCTTAGCTTTGCTCTTTGACCTTCTGGCCCAATACAGTCAACCCATCTCGGGCTTTGTTTAATTTGAGATATGGTTCCATTTCCTAGTAATTGAACATCTGCCTCTTGAAAGAGGCCAATTTGGATCCCAAGATTCTGAAGTGATGATACTCACATCTGCTCCTGTGTCTATCAAGTCAACAATCACAATTCTATTTATACATACTCTCAGTTTTGGTCTCTTATCATTTATAGAGGTTTGACAAAAAATACACTTCTTATTTCCTATTTGAATTTCTGACTTGTCCTCCAAATTTGAGCCATCATTTAGTACCTTATGATCTTACACAGATGGTTCTAGAGTTTTTAATTTTCCTGGTGTGACATGTCCTTCACGGTTACTGGGAACGACTGGGCCACTTTTGGCTTGGGGGCCTGCAAGAGGCCCCTCAGGGAATTTCCCAATGGTATCGGGTTGCCTTGTCTGTCTGTTGTTTACCTGCATTCATTTGTCCAATGTCGTCCTTTACCACACCTCCTACATATACCTGAAGGCTGAGGTCCTGTTCTTGCCATTCCCAGATGAAGTATTATTCCTAGAAATTCCTTGGCTGCAATCCCTTTTCAGGTGTCCTAATTTACCACAATTGAAACATTTCTCAGGTTGATGTCCCCTCATTGCTTTGGAAATCATTTCCCCTACCCTAGATTCATCATCGTAGTTAAATGTCTGAAAATTCATGGTATGCTAAATCCATTCATCCATAGGTGCTGATCTAGACCTTAAAGGCCCAATTATCTTTTTGCATTCTAAGTTTGCATTTTCAAAAGCCAGCAACTTAAGAATTAGTCATCTAGCTTCTGAGTCTATTACTCCTATGTTCATAGCCTTAATTAATCTCTGCAAAATGTCAGTATAGTGTTCTCCCTGTTCCTGCCTTACCCTAGTATATGACTCGATCCATTTCCCTGTTTCTGGTATTCTATCCCAAGCATTCAAGGCTGCTTTGTGGCATAGGGACAGTACTTCTTTGTCCTAAAGAGCTTGGACCTGTGGATCAGCATAAACTCTTACACCAAGAATTTGATCCTGAGAAACCTCCATACCTTTTACAGGGTATGTCACTAAAATCCTGGGTAAACCAGTTCTGACAGGTGGTGGTGACAGTGTATCCTGCCCTTGTGTCTTCCCACCCTGTTCATCAGCTCCAATAATTTCCTCAATAATTTCAAATTTCTTAATCATAATCTCTCATAAAGCCTTAATCTCTTGACCTTCAAATGTTTCTAGTGATTTCCCAACAGTATCAATTTTCTGATCCCCATTCTGCACCTGTGATTCCAAGGTCTTAATGTTTCCTTTCAAAGGTAACATCTCCTCCTTGAAATGTTCCTGAACATCATGTAAATTGCCATCCTGGAGGTATATTCTGTCTGTTACCTTATCAAAACTCTATGATAACTTCTGAATATCAAATTCATCAGCCTGAACCCTCTAAGGTAAGTTCCTAGTACCCTTAGATATTGAGTCAATTTTGCCTATCATGCTATTAATCCTATCAATTAATGTCATATACTTCCATAATAATATTATATGAAGAAGAAAACTGAAACCTAATAACCAGTAAATTGAGGTATCTCCATAGGCATATAGGCCTCTTGTGATTTCTTCCATAGTTGCAGCAAAAACCATGGCAAGAGTCCCATTAAAAACAAAATCTGCCAATTTACCTGTTAACCAGCAGATTGCACTGTTTCTGAGTCTCAACTGGAACTGATGTAAAGGTATCATGACACATCCTGTTTTAAAATCTGCCCTGATATTTCTTTAAAACCTGGGGATAAATGAGTCACTCGAGAGGTTAGATGTAGTACACAGAGGGAGAAAACCCAGAGTCCAGGCACAGGGAGCTTCTAGCAGCTGATAAACAGCATGGCTTTCCCTGGGCACCCACCCTGCTGCTGCGCTCCAACCTGATGCAGGGGTCATGACACAGCTGCTCTAAGAGTGGCCGACTGCACGCTCAGCATCCCTATGCTGGGACAAAGGGTCATGCTGCCAATGCCACTGTGGCAGCACTCCACTCAGTTGTGGCAGGGATTTCAAACAGCATGTCTATTTGATCTGCCAGGAAGTCACAAGGAGTTTTTGCCCCAGGGGTTTTCAGCGTTCATTTCAGCAACCGCTTGAGCTCTTACTAGCACTGCCTAAGTGCTGGCTGCAAGGGGGATTTAAAAACAACTCAGAAAGGATCAAACCAGGTGGGCAGAGACTGTCCAGGCCCGTGGATCCCAGGAGGTGTGGAGTTTAAATCCACATGAGAAGGCAAATGATAGGGTGTGTGGGGACTTGAAGCCAATCTGAGGTGTGTAAAGAATTTTGGCAAGAAAAGCCACTGTGCAGGATTCTATATTGAACTGCTGGCTCCATGGACATGCTGTAGCTGAGGGAGGGCTCCAGTCAAGCTATGCTGGCAGCAGACAGCTGAGCTGTGGTGTGGTGGTGGTGGTAGTTCTAAAACCAGGTAAAGGAGTAAGTCACAAAACAATCCCACATCAGTTTGGAATTATGATTAATAAAAGGGTTGTTTATTTAAAGGAAAAACTTACAGATCACCATCCTAGACAACAGCCTTCTGCAGGACCAGGAAAGAGTCTGGTAGCCAGAAGCAGAGTTCGAAGCAAGAGAGGGAGAGCATGGCTACCACTGCTTTTTCAAGCCAAAGAGACCATGCCCAAGTGGGCCATTAGCTGAAGGAGCAGAAGGAGCTTCCTCAGCAATGTTATATTATTATTAACTTTTAAACAAATACATTTCACAACTACAACCCCTTGGGTCAGTGTTTATGGTATTCACATCTTGGCACTTTAAACAGGAATCATTAAGTTTTCTTAAATATAAGTTTCTTTTTGCTAGAAGTAAATATTACTAACCATATTTTCCATCAGTAACAAATGTTTATGTAGTACCCAGTCATAAAATGCTTTTTGAATATCATTTCTTTTCACAACAAAGAACGAGGCATATTATAAGTTCTGGAAAGCCTACACAGAGGACAGGAATGAAGGAATCCCTTTAAAAAGAAAAAGACATATAAACAAAAAGTTAATTGTGAAAAAGAGGTGGTTCAGTCCTTAACTGACATGTTTACACTACAAATACTTTGCCCAAAAAGAAGAAATAATGATGATAATAATAAGTCAATGTAGACAAGCCCTGATTCCTATAGGATGGTCAAATTCAGGTCCATAAAAAGGTTGTGGGTAGCATCACTAATGAAATTATTAACACCAATAAGAACTTTTATTTCATCAGTAAAGGCAGGAGTTAGAGGGAATGAATGAAAAGGAATATGGAGATTGGTCTGATTGGCATGAATAGAACATGAATACAAGAAAATAGAAGTAACCAAATAAATACAATTTTTTAAAAGATTTTGGAAATCCTTTACTTTAGACTACCAACCATGCAGTCTTGTCTGGGATTTGTGTTAGGTTGCATGAGAAATCATGGGCATGAATATTGTAACCTCTGTGTTTCATTTTGCTTTTGCCATCTATCTATCCTCTTTAGTCAATTTCTGTAATAGCTACCCCAGCATATACACTTAAAAAATTTAAGTCAATAAATTAGTAGTTCTATGTAAACTATCAACCATATGGTCTAAGTATCTTGGTTTGGGGAATATATATTTGATTAAGTGTTTAAGGATGGCATCTGGATGAAATAGCAAAAACCCAGAGCACAGAGGCATGGCTAAATCTGGTCCAACAATATGAAACACTTGAAGAGTAAGCTATTCATTATGGTCTGCCAAGAGCCAACTTAATTCTTTAAAACTTTATATCTGATCACTCCAAATTTAGACTGTTATGAACAATCCCCAGAGTTCAGCCCATACTGCTTTTGTAAACTCAGTGAATATTCAGGATTTTCTGTAAAATACTTTTGCTTTAGGCTGGAAAATGAAATCTTGTGAACATGACACAATCTACATAGAGCTATAGTTAACTAAATTGGAGTCTACACAAAACTGACCTTGTCATCCATGGCTACTGAATGATTCTCGGACTCAAGTCATTGTGTTCAGTTATTTATTTGTTGATGAGCTCACCAAGGTTCAGTGGGGAGTTCTAAATCCAACGTCACAGTCAGTCATGGGTCACCATCAAAATAAAAATACTTCATATGGGAAAGGGACTGGTAGGGTAGTGGGGGATGCAGTTGATAGGTAGGAGGGAAGAATAATCAGAAAACATTCTATACATATTTGAAAATTGAAAATAATAAATTAAACTTTAAAATCTGCCTTTGTCTTTTTTTTAACTTTCTTTTTATTTGTTCTTTGTTACTTTCACATCATGTATCTCGATCCCATTCATTTCCAGTACCTGCTTATCTACTCTCTGCCCTTGCAGCTACCCTCCTCCACCAATAAAATTTAAGAGAAAAAAGAAAAGAAAAAAGGGGGGATGTTTTCCTGGAAACTGTAATTTGAGTCACTCAGTAAACCCTTTTGCATATATGTGTTTACTTGCAAGTTTTCTTGCAAAGAGTCATTGGTCTAGTTCGCGGTCTCTGGTTTCTGCCTCATTGTTGATACTGGACCCTCACTAGAACTCCTCTTATTTATCCTGCTGTTGCCCTGTGTTGTGGAAATACTGAAGCTTTGGGTCTGCAGGACCAGTCCATTCACATGCTCCAGCAGATCACAATCAGGTTAGATATTGGGGTGGGTTAACCTAAAACCTGCTTTTGGTCCTGGGTAGTTGCAGGGTTGATCAGCCCACCAGCTCTCCCCTCTCTTTACTGTCAAAACAAGCTCCTCTGCATTTCCTTTGCAAGTTCACTCTTTGCAGCAATGAGCAAGGGACAAAGTCATTTATTCTGCTTTAATATCCCCAGGGTCAGATTTGCCTTTGTCTTAATTAAAGTACAACCTTAAGTCAGGAACCATAATCCTTCAATATCTGTATTTTTCCTATCACAGTTTAGAGAATAAAAGTTCAACTAAATGAAAATAAATACAGGCTATTTATTCACTGAAGTATAGCAGCCTCATATGCTTTAGGCTCAGTAGATACCTCATCTCCCTTTACCTGTCTTATCTATAGAATTAGTAATTGGAGTTGGATTTGAAAATGACTCCAAAAGCCTTTACTGATTTACCAAGATGTCTTCAATCCCTCATTTTTATCATGGAGCAGGGAGAGGGTCATAGTGTTAGAATGGTTCTCAATGACAACATGGAATTGTCTTGGCTCACATGTCTAAGACATGATGACATGTCTCTTTAGTGTCTCCTGTTCAGTTGATATTTTCCTCAACATCTTAGATCAGACTGAGTTCTGAAATTTCAGTGTCATGTGTCTAACTTATTACAGCTGCCACACATTTCCCTCTCATCCTAGAGAATGAAATAGGCTCATGTACAGTATAGAGAGTATTTAAACTTTAAATGTTTTCTCAAATAATGTATATTCTATTAGCAACACAATAGAAATGTACTCTAGGTAAAATTAGAAATAGCAGCATGAATAAATAGTTGATTACTCTACTATTTATGACAGACACAATTTGCTTTTCATTGTACAGATTGAGTCTGAAGCTGGGTGACCTGTGAATACAGGGTATGAATAAGAAGGCTATCTTTCCACAAATTTTCTATCTTCATATCACGACCTCATTAAATATGAAACATTTATTTTACTCATACACCAGGAAAGACTGTAAAGCAAAATATTGTTATTTATCTTTTCCAGATATTCTAGAGAACTGCCTAAGATTATTATAATACGTAAAAATTTCCTGTTTTCTTTTAAATAGAATTATGAGTCATCTCAACTCTATGTCTTCTTGGTAGTCTACTCTCTAGTTTAAAAAATTAAAACTGGAGAAAGTTAAGAAAATTTCTTCAATTAAAATCTCTGGAAAGGGACATATTGTTATATATCTCTATACAAACTGATATCGGTTATTTTTCTCATTTCTGTGACCAAATGTGTAAGGGAGGGCAACTTGTTCTAGCCCATAGTTTGAAGGGACAGGCAGTCTTGATCAAAGCACACCATACTGGTGGGAGTATAAGGCTGTTTGTTTCTGTCTCCATGGATCAGAAAGCAAAGATTCGAGAAGAAAGGAGTCAGGCCCTAAAGGCCAAGCCCTGCTTCCAATGACCTGTTTCTTTAAGTGATATTCCTGTTCCTAATGGTTCCAAAGCATCTCCAAACACCACCAGAAATTGGGCCCAATGTTAAAATACAGTAGTTTATGGGAACCTTTCCACAGACAGTAGCATGTATATGCTCTATAATTACTTTAAATTATATATTTTACATGTGATTAAAATTCCTCCTAGAACTACATATAAATGTAATGTCCATTTTCATATTTCTTGAGATAACAGGATATATAACATGAGTTAAGCCCTTGATATCCTTCAAAGCCCATTTCCATGCATGATCCTTCATGAGTCTCAAAACACACTATAGATCCTCAGGCAGGCTATTGTCTTGTCATAAGATGAGATGTGTGACTCAGTCAGGTCTGTACAAAGTAACAAGACACATGTGGTTCTTTTTTGTTTTGTTTTTGTTTCTTTTTTATTATTTTTAAAAGAAAAAAAGCTATCTTTTTTTTCTACATACCAATCCCAGTTCCCACTCCTTCCCCTCCTCTCATTTTCTCCACATACCCACCACTTACTTCTGTATCCCCCATTTACTCCTCAGAGAGGGTAAGATATATTGCTTTGGGGGAGGTCCAAGGTCATCCCTACTATATCTAGATTGAGCAATGTATTCATCCAAGAAGAATAGGTTCCATAAAAGCCAGTACAAGCAGTAGGGATAAAATCCTGTTGCCACTTCCAGTAGCCCTGGCGTCTGCCCCAGCCATACAATTGTCATCCACATTCAGAAGGACTAGTTTGGACCTATGCTTTTCCTTCCCTGTCTGACTGGGGTTTGTGAGCTCTCATAAGCTCAGGTAAACTGTTTCAGTGGGTGTACCTATCATGGTCTTGACCTCTTTGCTCATATTCTCACTCCTTCCACTCTTCAACTGGACTTTGGGAGCTCAGTCCAGTGATCCTATGCAGGTCTTTGTCTCTGTTCCTGTCAGTTGCTGGTTGAAGGTTCTATGGTAATATTTAAGATAATCATCAGTTTCACTACAGGGCAAGGCCAGTTTGGGCACCCTATCCTCTATTGCTTAGGATCTTAACTGGGGTCATCCTTGTGAATTCCTAGGAATTTCTCTAGAGCCATGTTTCTTGATAGCCCCATAATGGCTCCCTCAATCAAGGTATCTCTTTCCTTGCTCTCATTCTGTCCTTCCTCCATCTTGACTATCTCATTCCCTCAAATTCTCCTCTCCCCTTTCCTTCCCCCCTCCTCCCCTTCTGCCCTCCCTTCTCCCCTCACCCCCATGCTCCCAATTTTGTCAGAAGATCTTGTCTATTTCCCCTTTCCAGGTTGGTCTATGTTTGTTTTTCTTAGGGTTCACCTTGTTACTTAGCTTCTCTCAGATTATGAACTATAGGCTCAATGTCCTTATGAGTGAGTCCATACCATGTTCATCTTTCTGGCTATGGGTTACCTCACTCAGGATGTTTTTATTTCTAGTTCCATCTATTTGCTTGCAAATTTCAAGATGTCATTTTTTTTCTTACCACTGAGTAGCACTCTAATATGTAAATGTGCCACATTTTCTTTATCCATTCTATGGTTGAGGGGCATCTAGGTTGTTTCCAGATTCTGGCTATTACAAATAATGCTGCTATGGACATAGCTGAACAAATGCCCTTGTAGTATGATTGAACATCTTTTGGGTATATGCCCAAGAGTGGTATTGCTGGGTCCTGAGGAAGGTTGATTCTCAATTTTCTGAGAAAACATCATACTGATTTCCAAAGTGGTTGTTCAAGTTTGCATTCCCACTAGCAATGGAGTGTTCCCCTTATTCCACGTCCTCTCCAGCATAAGCTATCCATGGTGTTTTTCATCTTAGCTATACTGCCTGGTGTAAGATGATATCTTAGAGTTGTTTTGATTTGCATTTACCTGATGGTTAAGAATATTGAACATTTCCTTAAGTGTCTTTCAGTCATTTGACAATTCTCTGTTTAGCTCTGTACCCCATTTTTTAATTGGCTTATTTGGAATTTTGATGTCTAATTTCTTGAGTTATTTGCATATTTTATAGATCAGTCCTCTGTCTGATGTGGGGTTGGTGAAGATTTTTTCCCATTCAGCAGGCTGCCTTTTTGTCTTATTGAGTGTGTCCTCTGCTTTACAGAAGCTTCTCAGTTTCAGTCTGTTCCATTTATTTATTTTTGCTCTCAGTGTCTCTGATACTGGTGTTATATTTAGGGAGTGGTCTTCTGTCCCCATGCATTGAAGGCTACTTTCCACTTTCTCTTCTATGACATTCAAGGTAGTCAGATTTATATTGAGGTGTTTGATCCATCTGGACTTGAGTTTTGTGCATGGGGATAAATATAGATCTATTTTCATTCATCTACAAGTTGATATCCAGTTATGCCAGCACCATTTGTTGAAGATGCTTTCCTTTTTCCATTGTATAATTTTAGCTTCTTTGTTAAAAATCAGGTGTTCATAGGTGTGTGGGTTAATATCCAGGTCTTTGATTCAGTTCCATTGGTCAACTTCTCTGTTTTTATGCTAATACTAAGCTGTTTTCATTGAAGTAGCTATATAATAGAACTTGATGTCAGGGATGGTGATGTCTCTGGAAGTTCCTTTACTATACAGGATTTTTTACTATCCTGGGTTTTTTTGTTTTTCCATATGAAGTTGATTATTGTCTCTTATTATCTTTATCACTCTGCCCAGGACCTTCTAGCTTTCTTGGTTTCCATTGAAAAGTCAGGTGTAATTCTGATAGGTCTACGTTTATATGTTACTTGACTTTTTTCCTTTGCAGTTCTTAATATTCTTTCTTTATTCTGTATGTCTTGCATTTTGATTATTACATAGCATGGGGACTTTTGTTTTGATCCAGCATATTTGGTGTTCTGTAAGTTTCTTGTACCTTCATAGGGATATCCTTCTTTAAGTTGGAAAAGTTTTCTTTTATGATTTTGTTGAATAAATTTTCTGTGCCTTTGAGCTGGAGTTATTCTCCTTCTTCTATCCTTATTATTCTTAGTTTTAGTCTTTTTATGGTATCCCAGATTTCATTGATGTTTTGTGTTAAGAGTTTGTTGGATTTAAAGCTTTCTTTCACCAATGAATCTATTTTTTATATAGTATCTTCAACCCCTGAAATTCTCTCTTCCATCTCTTGTATTCTGTTGGTTATGCTTGCCTCTGTAGTTCCCATTTGTTTACCCAGATTTTCCATATCCAGAATTCCCTCAGTTTGTGTTGTTATTATTGCTTCTATTTCAGCCTTCACATCTTGAACTGTTTGCTTCACTTATTTGATGTTTTTTTCTTGTTTTGAGGGAGGATGGGTCCTTGAGAGATTTATTAATTTCTTCCAATATTTTATTTGTCTTTCCCTCAATTCCTTTAAGGGATATTTTCATTTCCTTTTTAAAGCTCTCCACCATCTTCATAAAGTTACATTTAAAAATGTTGTCTTCTGCTTCCTCTAGATTAGGATCATCAATTCTTTCTATTGTATGACCACTGGGTTCTGGTTTTACTATATTGCTTTTGAGGTTGTTGGATGAATTTTTGCATTGGCACCTACCCATGTCTTCCTTCAATCGATGCCAGCTGTGTCTTTACATCTTGGCCCAATTCATGCCGTGAATGTCTGTGTCTTGGAAACTGTTCTTGGTCTGCTCTGTGCTGTCACTGTCTGTGTCTCAGGGATTTTGGAGCACCCTACCTGCAGGAAACTCTTCTGCTGGCTGGCTAGAGAAGTTGGCAGGTGAGGGAGGTGCCTGGGGTTTTGACCCAGTATGGAGGGTCTAGATAGTTGGGTGTCCTGCCGCATGGCTGGTCACTCATCTCTTGGTCCTCTTTGTATAGTAGCAGGCTGTGTTTCAGAGTTCCACTGAGGTTGGGGGCGGAGGTTAGGAGGGTTTGAGGCCAGAGTGGATCTTGTAGCTTGCAGGATCTGATGGACAAGATGTAATAAAAGAGTTGCTATATTTTTATAAGATGTGTGTTCTTTGATACACTGCATTTTTGAAATGGAAGATATTCTTCTTCTTTTCTTCCATCTCTTTGTTTTCTTTTTAAAAGAACAATAAACCAAATAAGGTTTTATGAAAAGGCTTAGAATCCATGCTTTTGGTTACAGACTTACCTCATAATGTCAAACAATGAGGTTACATTCTAGAAATTAGCAGTGTCAGTGTGGAAATTTCCATAAACCTCTTGGCAGTTAAGACGCAGCCTGGGTCAAATTAAAGAAGCTAATCATGATGGATGAAAATAAGGAAGTGATCCAGGGCAAACTTTTGATGCACTGTTCCCAGAATGCCTAAGAAAAGGGAAAAAAAAAACACCCTCACAGTGTCATATATTATAAACCAATTGCAGTCACTAATGTTCAATAATTACATGAACATTTAAAGCACTTGCTTTTGTAAGAACTCTCAACCCCAGAGGATATGTTCTCTGTTGTATCCTTTAAGAGGAGATGCCATTCACTACAGACTGTCAGAGTGTTGATTTCCTAAATCAGTTTTTGTTTTCCTTCTTGTCTAGCAATATGTAGCTTCCTTCTTGGTAAATATCATATATATATATATATATTTATATATATATATAAAACAATGAGGTTTTGCTGTTATTCTTTGTTTCTTTTTTCTTTTTTTTACAGATAACCTGAAAACAGATTAGACTCAAAGACTTTCTTACTTGTCATTTGATCACAGGATCTCAGCAAAACTGTCAGTCTGAGACAGCCACATCCACATCCTTCTTTCATGTGTCTTCTTACCCTTTAACATAAATCATCTGATGCCAGGTCAACAGCCTGACTGATGATATACAGGCTACTTTGAGATTCATGAGGGATCATGCATGGGTAGCTTTGGAGGCAATCAAGTGTTTATTTCATGTTATATATTCTGTTATCGCAAGACATATGAATAAATATATTTTATTTATATGAAGTTGATCTGTGAAGGTGTTTTAAGTACAGGTAAAGTATATAATTAAAATTAATTAATATAGCATATACAAGCTAGTGTATGTGAAATGACTCTCGCTCCTGTGTTTAGATCCTTTGTAGCCAACTCATTACTCTTATCCAACTCAAAAATAGGCAATTACTTTTTTATTTTGGCCCTTCATATGTCTAAAAGCCCCAAAAGCAATGTTCACTCTCAAATTAGTCACGACTAGAAGCTAATAGCCTGTCTTAAAATGTTTGAAGTTGGTCCTCAAGGTGTAAGCCCATTCAAGAAGTCATTTTCATTGGCCATCATGACCTCCAAAGGGTATTGTGACCCTGACAAATCATAAAATACTTAAGTTTGTATCTTGGCCAATAATTTGTGATAGATTTATGTTTGATGTTACAATATTCAGAAATTATTAGCAACAGAGTTCTTAGCTAAATGTGTTATCAAATAACTATTATCAACCAATCCTAAGGTGAATGGCATAAGGTAAGGACCTGGTATGACAGAATCTGTGTTCCTAGAAGAGATACTAGAGGGTTTACTCACAGGCCCTCTTACTGTGTGAGAGCCCAAAGGGGCTATGCTAAGAAGAGATTTCTCACAAGGGTGCGAGGGCACTGAGATCTCATGTTGTCATAAATTGTTGTTTAGTTCATCCAGTTGCTGGTATTTTATTAAGCAGCAAGAGCAATTTCAGATGAAGACTTTAAAAACCATGTTAGCTCTGTATTCTATATAAGAAGAAATTGAAAGAATCATGGCTATGAAAATATCTAGAGATATTAGGCTGATTGAAGATAGTCAATAGATGATAGGTAGATTGGAAGATACTAAGATGGTAGCTACAGAGTCATATTAAATGCACATGAGAAGGAGCAAATGTGGCATCTTTATTTGATGTGCAAAACTATCTCCTAACTTATCTACATTCAAATAAAATGATTGTATGTGATATATTTCAAAAATTGTTCTAAAACTCTTCAATTTTTCTGGTCATCATGATATGAATACATTACAGCTTATTGAAATGATTTCTCTGAATGCCACATGATATTTCATATTTCAAACTGTATTCACTCCAGTTTCTTAAAATGCCAACCAATTTACTGATTTATAAACTGAATATATGTGGCCATGATATGATTGCAGGTCATTAGCCCATTCTCCTGGCATCCGTAAGCTGTCATGTCAGTAACAGTGACATGAAGTCAAGGAGACCTAGTGTGACTTATAGATCTATTCCTGGATTTGGCAGGAGTCCATGGTTCATCACTTGACTTCTTTGGCCTCACATCTTCATACATGAGAAAGTCAATTATTTTAAAGTTAATAGAAGTGATTGGTAGATTGTTTTAAAAATGTGTTTAAAGTATTTACTATGATACCTCACATACAGTGTGAATATAGTAGATTCTAGTGTCCTCATTTCCCTAACACATAGCAACATCTCACCAACTGGAATATAATATAAACTCTGGGTTAAAGGATTTTCACTCATTATAGTTCTCATGTACAAACCGAGACTTTCTGAGCCTGATCCTGAGTGTGTGACCCAAGAGAGAAGCAGTTCTCCAATAGATACAGTGTCATTTGAACTCTGCCACTGACAGCTTCTCTGGGAGCACCCACTGGCAGCCTCACTCCTTCTCAGATTGTAACAGTATCTAAACATGAGCTTCTGTAATGCAGTTGACTATTACTTTAGGACAGAGGGAAAGGGATAACATAAAAGTAAGAAGGGAAGTAAAAACTCTCATGAGCTTAAATACTTGTATTCTATACTAGAAAATATTGATCTTCTGTCATTTTCATAGCTGGAACTGTGTTGATGTATACGTGTCTCTGATGCCTTTGTAGAGGATTGAAACAGAGCAGGGCTTAGTCCAGAAGGTGTGGATGAGGTTGCAATTCCTTCAGGCCAAATGAAACCCTCCCAGCATCTTACCATGTCTAATCCACACCTTAAGATTTATATAGAGAATGGTAATCTAATGAACTGCATCTTGTAGTGTAGATGGGGATGTATTAGCTTGAACACTCAAAAATGTGCATTTTTGCCTCTGTTGAGCATTCGTGATACAGTAAGCATTGCACCAAATACTAGAAATGAAATGCTAAATAAAACAAGTCTGGCTTGATTTTCTTACAGCTCACCTACTTTGAAGTATTTCCTTTTATTAATACAAAATTTATCTCCCTATTAGAAATGTCATCTACTTGCAACCCAAAGGTTAGACTCTCCTCTCAGACCCTTCCAGACAGTTCCTAGTCAGGTTTCCTCAAACACATGATTTCCATTCCACAAAGCTTCTGAAGAAAGGCAGTGCAAAGTCATCTCTTTTTGATTTAGCCTCAAACAAAAGCTAACCTCACACATGCTGACTGAAATTCTTGAAATGATTGTGTACACAAGTTACCCTTATCCAGTTTAGAATCACGTTTAGAGAAAAGATATCACAGAAGAAGTTTTCTAATTGTTGATGTTTTAATTGCATCACGACAAACATAAAAGTCCTCTATGGATATATTTTGTTCCAACTGAACAGTACAATATCATTTCAGAGATCCACAAGTTAAATGAAATATATCATCAGGATTGGACTTTGAGGGAAAAAAGGTGATGAGAGAAGCAGACTGTTCCAGTGAGAGGCTAACTACACAACATCTTGCCTCATCCTCATACTACAAACATGCTGTTCTTTATCTGCAGTATCTCTTAGTGTTAATCAACCAGAAATTTCTATTTAAGTCACACCACTCCTTTGAAGCACTCTTCAAGAGCGTAAGCTCCTCTTTCCATAGCCTTTGAAAGGCATCCTCCTTGGGATACAGGCTGCCTGTGAGCTTGGTCACAGTAATGGGGTCCATCACAGAAAGCATGAGGAGGCAGGAGTGGGTGACTACTATTGAGTTCATCAAACATTTGCCAAAGCTATATTAAACATTCACTGCATATCTTCTGTACATAAATTCATTTAATCCATCATGGCTCTGCAAGGAAGCTATAAGAAGCAACACAGTTTATGAAAGAGGTAAGAGAATTTAAGAAACTTACAAAAATTCAAACTGTAAGAAGTAGCTGAGCATCAAAGCTTGACTTTGGACAAAATGATTCCAGAAACCCAGTCTTAATGAATAAGCTACAAAAATATTAATAGCTCAAAAATTAGACAAACTCATTGAATACTAATAGGTTTCAAATACTTAGCCTTGGTCACTTGCCTTTAATAAATTATTGTGCTAATCCAAGTATGTGTTGAGTGTCCACATTTCACATACAAATATCTAACATTTCAGAGATACAATTAACAAAGGACTTGAATGCAGATATAAAGAAATCTCAAAAGTAACAAGAAACTCACAACCAAATTTCAAAATGGGAAATTTGTTTGAAAAGACTGATCTCCAAAGAAGACGCACACTTGTCTAAGAAACACACAAAAATATTTCCAACATAATAAGCTATCAGGGAAATTCAAGGTATGGCTACAATAAATTATAACTACACTGTTGAGTGGTTAAAAATAGACTGGTAATGCCAAATGCTGGTGAAGCTATGGAGGAATGGAGACACTTTTAAATGCTGGGATGTATGTCAAATAATGTGACTACTTTGCGACATACTTTGTGTTTCTTTAAAAGTTAAGTATTGGACTGTGAAGGTTGTTCAGTAAGTAGAGTGCTTGCTACATAAGTGTGAGAACCTCAGTTAGGGTGTCTAAACCCATATAAAGACCCCAGCCTGGTAGTGCATATCTGTAATCCAGAGTTGAGAAGGTAAAGATGGCAGGATCCCAGGGGCACACTCGCTAGACAATGTAGCCAGAGTGGAGAGCTTCAGATTCAATGTGAAGTGTTGTTTCAAAAAGTAAGATGAACAATGATCCCATCTTGGAGTGACTGGGAATGAGCTGGTGGGGGTGAATATGATCAAAACTGAATGTGTAACACTGTCAAAAAATTAATAAGTTGTCTTAGATAATTTTTAGCTTTGAAATTAAAATACATCATATCCCCCATTCCTTTCTCTCCTTCACCCCACTCCCGTGTACCCTCTTGTGATTTCCTAAACTCATGACCAACTTCTCTTCAATTAATGTTGTAGATATTTTTAAAAGATGGACTCTGACCTCTACACATGCATGTCTGGGGACATGTATATACATATATTATATAAAGCACATATATTTACATATATATATATATATATACATACATACATACACACTAACATTAAGTATGAACTTAATATAAAAAGTAGCCACTCCACTGGGCTGAGCCTACAGGTGAAGAGAGAGCTGAGAGATAATATGAACAGAAGGGTCAAGGCCATGATGGAGAAACCCACAGAATCAGCTGACCCCAGTTTGGGGAAGATCACTGACTCTAGACCTGCATAGAACTGAATTAGGTCCCCTGAATACATGTGACAATGGTGTGGCTTGGGCAGTGTATGGGGATTACTGGCAGTGGGACCAGGATCTAACACTAATTCATGAACTGACTTTGTAAAGCCCATTCTCTATGTAGAGATACCTGGCTCAGCCTAGGCATGGGGTGTGGAGAGGACCTTGGTTCTGCCTCAAGAAGGGGTCAGA
This sequence comes from Ondatra zibethicus, assembly GCA_004026605.1. Taxonomy (NCBI): domain Eukaryota; kingdom Metazoa; phylum Chordata; class Mammalia; order Rodentia; family Cricetidae; genus Ondatra; species Ondatra zibethicus. The sequence continues at coordinate 40,033 of PVIU01008580.1, forward strand.
GCAGTCTTAGTTGACTTCCCAAGGTAGACCTTACCCTCTCCGAGGAGCAGATGAGAGGTGTAGTAGATGGAAGGGGAAGAGTGGGAGGAGAAGAGGAAGGGGGAACTGGGATTGGTATGTAAAAAAATAAGTAAGAAATATTTCTTGAGGAGAGAGCAGTGTATATGTCTACATAAACACTTTATATAGATGTTCATACCTAATTATTTGTAAAGACCAAAACCTGAAAACCACTGACATAGTCAATAGTATTTGAATGATTCAGTGATTTAGGGTATACTTTAGTCATGGGCTATAAAGCAATCAACTGACATGGAATACTGATGTACGCAATAACACAAAACACAATGAATATCTCAAATACTAACAGTGCATGAAACAAGACAGATAAAAATGATTAGTTAGTTTGTGATTCTAAATACACAAAGCTTTAGAGCCTGGTAACTAAGGTTTTAATGGCCAAAAATAAACTAGTGGGATTGCAAGAAGGGTGACAGGCAAGGAGATGAAGAGGTCCAAGACCTCTTTACAATGAGGTTAAAGGGGCTGTGGGTGTAGGAGATTTCACTACATTAATTGCCATTGTTACTTTTCAAGCCTTATCAATAGTACACTTTATTATATACATTTTCTTATATGCTATGTATGCTACAATAAAGCTACTAAAAATGGAGTTTTGACAACCGAGCCCCCATGGAAAAGAATGGACTTTGCCTAAAGATTTTACGATGATGGATTGTGGCACTAGGGCTTCTTAGGTTGTTTCAATGTGTGACATTGTAAGACTGTAGAGTACCTCTTGAATTCTAGTACTGATGTATGATTCATTGTAAATGGGGCTACAGAAAATGCAAATGTTTACTGGGAAGTTGCTCTTTGTCTTTCTCATGTACTGAGTGGCTCAGAAGCCGCTCCCAGTCACAGATTTCAGCAGCCCCAATCACAGCTGTGGGAGGTGACACAAGTCCATGAACATAGGGACACTTGACCAAACTTCTCCAGGAGTTGTATATATTGATCATCTCAGGACAGGTATTTAAAACAGCCAATAATTCCATAATACCATGAGATCTATCTTTATGACTGTGACTTTACTAAAACCCCTACTCACATCTGTGAGACATCTCACTTGGTTGGACCTGAGGTTGAATCTGTAGAGATTCTGTCCTTTGTGGTACCTATGATCAACATGCATGAGTGACTAGACTTTAGAGCTCCATGAAAATGAACCTTCTGAAGACTGCAGGGTGGCTCAGCATTTAAGAAAACTCCCTGCTCTCCCAGAGGACATGAGTCCACTTCCCAGCACTCGAATCAGGTGACTCACAACTCCTGCAACTCCTGCTCCAGGGGACCCAATGCCCTCTTCTGGCTTCCACAAGTACCCACACAGTTATCCTATATTCACCCCCCCACACACACACATCAATACATTTTTTAAAGTATATTTTGAAATCTTGGTGAATATTCATTGAAGATATCTGGAATCAGTCAATAAGTTAGGACACTGAGGTAGGAAGACCAGGATTTCAAAGCTATCATCAACTACACAACAAGTCTGGGGCCAGCCAAGTTACCAGAGATGTTGTCTCAAAAGGAAAAGAAAAGAAACACACGCGCACGTGTACGCATGCACGTGTGCATGAGAAAGAGAGTCACAGAGAGAGAGAGAGAGAGAGAGAGAGAGAGAGAATTGCACACCAAAATCCCCCCCAAACAAAAAACTCACACCACCTACATTATTGTTTTAAAGTTTTCTTTTTAACATTTAGATTTCAACTATAGCACTTCAATATTTTCTTTCTCTGGTAGAATTCTATGCAGTGAGAGGGAACCTCAGTTTTTCACAACCATTTCTATATACATTATGGTGCTATAAAGTGAAGACTTTGTTGATAGATTTCACACATTCTTTGATGTACATCAGAGATTTGTAATATTCAGTGGGAGAAAGAAAATGTTGCAAAATAAAATCAATGAAATTGTGAGCTTGTATTGTAGATATGTTTGTCTTGAAGCATAACTTCTCACGACTCCCTTTGGGAACGATTTCAATGACTCAAAAACACAGATTTTTTTTTCCTTGGAAGTTTCTGTACATTTCTTACAATAAGATACACTAAATATGAAATACTTTAAAAGTAGGCAGACACATATTTATTTTTCTATGTATCTGCAAACAGGGTTAACAAATATTAAACATTGTGTTTATAATTTTGCCACACCCAAAACATGTTACAATGTAGCATTCTCACGTTTTAGAAGTATATTAATAATCTAATGGAATTTTATTATATTTATTAGATACAAATCTATTCATATTTTGCTGTATTTCACTTTGCAGATTCAGCCCAAGCCCATTAATAGATATCTATACTTAACTTGGAGGTTTTATGAGCTAACAAAACCTACTCCTCATTACAAAAATGCAAACAGGCCTAGCAGTCACAATACTGCTCTTCCTCAGTTGGAAACAACAATCTCTGCTTGATCTGTAGCTAAACATGTGTCCACATTTATTCATACACGAATCTACTTGCAGAATCATGTAGACAGATACATGCTCAAATGCAAAAGGCTAGTAGCTGTAGTGTTCATGTGCAGAATGAGGATTCAAAGTTGTATGTACATTCAATCAGGAAAAGTTTTAAAATAAATTACTGATATGTTCAGCAACAAATATGATTTATTTTTTTGAATTTCATGATTTAAGTGCCACACTTTTTAGAGCACTGCAGAAAGTGTTTGACAATATTTACAGCATCTGTGGGATTTTAAGTGCTCAGCTTTGGATACCTTAGTAATATTGAAGATTTTGAGTACAAAACACTTATTTCCTTTGGGTGTCTTTGTTGAATTACCAGATATCATTAAATAAATCTCCCTTGTTCTAACATCTAGCAAATCATGATTTATGACTTTCCTCTACTACTCAGTTTCCAAAATGTCATAGAAGAGTCTCATGACACTAAGGATACTTTATAAAATTTCATTTTACGTAGGAAGAAAATAGTTGCATGACCATTTAGGAAAAGGTTGACTTTGCAACAATATTAAATACCCAGTAAATAATTATCTAGTTGCGGATGGACTAGTTGGAGCAAACAAGTCTGAGAACAAAAATCAATATTCTCAGAGGGTTTTAATTTTATTTGGTTTTGTTTTTTAGTTGTTAATATTTGTTTGTTTTTGAGACAAGGTCTTGCAAGGTAAGCCAGCTTCCCTGACACTCACTATGTAGTTCTTGCTGACTTCAAGATAATTGATAATTCTTCCTCTGCCTCCCAATGCCTGAATTCCAAGCATGAGCCTCCATATCTGACTCTCAGAAAGTAACACGACTATACCCTTTTGGAACTTCTTCTGCTCCACAGCTCTTATCAAATAGCCCAAAAGGCACCAGGTTAATAAAATACGCTTTTATTTACAGTGTGAGATTTTCTGATATTTTCTTTTTAAGTAAATAAGTAATAGCACTTCCTCTGCTCATTTCAGATTTCTCATCCTTTTGAAATATGGATTTGTGATGGTTACCGGTTCAGATTTTACCACCGTTTACCTTGAAATCCTTTCAATTGTATCAGTCTTTTGCATCTGTTTAGCTTTCAAGAACTGATATCAGAGACTGGGGGGGGGGCGGAATGGCTCCATCAGTTAAACACTTGTCATACAAGCATGTGATGAAGATGCGAGCTTGATCTCCAATACCCACATAAAAAGCCAAGTGCATCAGTGTATACTTGTCAACACTGGGGTGGCAGAGCAGGAAGATTGATGGAACTCACTGGCCAGGTAGTCTTGTCAATTGGTGTTTTCAAAGTTCAGTGAGGGACCCTTCTTAAAAAACAAGACAGAAAAGCAACTGAGGAAGACACTCAGTATCAACCTCTGGACTCCACACACACACTCTCTCTCACATATTCATATGAATGCACATACATAAAGAACTCAGTGGGGAGGTAATCCACGTTACAGATTGGCAATGATTTTGCTATTCATTATTGTTTGAATGAATCTTGTATGATGTAATTAGGGGTTTATACAATGGAAAAAAAACTGAAGCTAGTTTGGGGTAAAAGAAGAATGAGTCACTGCCAATAATTACGTGGTTTCTTTTTAAGGTAGTAAAACCATTCTAGAATTAAATGATTCTACAATCTTCTGGCTATATTGAGGAACAATGAAAGTTGTGAATTTGATAGTATGTGATATACATTAAAATTTTAAAAGCAAAGCTTCTTTGAAAATCTAATGTCTGAAGAACGTAGTACTTCCACTATGTGCCTAGTTTTTCATTGATACTTCCGTGCTGTGTTGACTATATTTGTTTCAAGTGTGTTCATGATGGGTCATTTGAGACTTTTAAACATGGTTGATTTGAAGTCTTTATCAGATAATACAAGCATTTGCATTGCTGGCAGGTGCTGGCATGTATTCATTTTCTTCTGTGATGCAGCTAAGAATTTCATAATGCTTTACAATCCTGAACACCAAACATGCAGTAGTCTTATTTAAGTCCTATGGTGAAAGGTTGCATTTAGTTTTCTCCTTCCAGACTTAATAGGTTCAATATGTTAAGTCTGTGCTGTGTATGCTTTGTTATTTGGATCTATCCCATATGAATATGACTTAATCATCAGCCTGTGGTGCCAAGTTGTTCAGTTATCATAGTTTGTGGACATTAAATTGGATAGGATCTGTGTATGCACAGTTCTAATTAGTCAGAGATTCATGAACAGCTTTATGTCTCTTTCCCTCTCTCTCCACGATAGCCAACTTATTTTTCCAGATTTCTTAATTTGATGGTCCAACTAGTAACCAGTCACTTCATTTTATCATATCAGAGGTCACTTGCCTGGAAGAAAAAAGAGAGATGCAAGGGCAACCAGGTTTGAGCGTGTGCTCTTGGAACGCAGTCTCAGCCAGAGGAAACATGTTTCCCATTCTTAGGGTTGCTTTTAAGCCTTAATTTCATTAACTTTTTGTTTATTTGTATGTGCATGTGTCTGGGTGGGTATAGGCCTTACGGTGTGTGTGTGTGTGTGTGTGTGTGTGTGTGTGTGTGTGTGTGTGTGTGTGTGTGTGTTTGTGGATCACAAAATTAGAAGGAGGATTGTGAAAGGGAGAAGCAAAGTAAATGTGATGTGAAGTAGAGAGAGAAATGAAATATGTGAATAGGAAAGCAGAAGTGGGGAGTAAGCCAGGTGAAGAAAGGAAAACAGCTGGGAAAAGGGTGGATTGAAAAGGAGAGAGGTAGGGGACCATGAATGAGAATAAGCTATAATGACACATGTATAAAGAGGCCAGTGATGAAACCCATTACTTTGTGTGTTGGCCTAAAGAATACATAATGGTGTTGGGCATACTAACATAGACTTTTAACCCTGGCACTGAAAAGTAGAGACAGGGATCTATGAATTTTATACCAACCATTGCTATGGGGTAATGCTCTTGTACACTTTAAAAATGTTTCACTCGTATTGGTTTAATAAAACACTGATTGTCCAATAGCCAGGTAGGAAGTATAATTGGGGCCACCAGACTAAGAGAATTCTGGAAAGAGGAAAGGCAGTTGCCAACCAGACACAGAGGAAGCAAGATAAAAATGCTGCACTGAGGAAAGGTACCAAGCCACGTGGCTAAACATAGATAAGAATTATGGGTTGATTTAAGTAGTACGTGCTGGTTAATAATAAGCCTGAGCTAATAGGTAAAACAGTTTATAGTTATAGTTAGTATAAGCCTCTATATGTTTCTTTGGGACAGAAATTTCCTTCTACAAACCATGGCCACATGGTGAGATCCTGTCTTAGAAAAGCAAAAGCAAGTGGGGAAAGGAATACATGAATGCGTATTGGCAGGAGAAGTGTGAAAATAGTGCTAGGCAGAAAGTATGGAACCAACAAAGTGAAAGGTAGGAAAATATGAAAGCAAGTGAACCAATTTGCTTGAAATCAATAGTTCATTCAAGGAAGTAGTAATTATAGTTACAAAAAAAGCAAGCATACATTCAAAGCTCAAAAGTATAATTTCAAGTCTACTGTTCTTTAGTAGCCATGTTTGCCTTACATTATTTAAATTGTTTAATGAATAAAAGCTGTATATTTTCAATTACTCAGCTCAACATCCGTTCTGCCTTTAGTGGAGCAAGAAGGGCAGTTGTTCAGGGCATTCATATTCATGCAATAAGTGGCATTCCCATTCCAGGGACCATGCCTGACTGTGCATAATTCTGTTGACAGAGCTGAGGCAGCAGCAGGCCTATTTGCCAGCAAGAGAACAGCCTTGCCAACAACAAGCTTTATGTAGTAGGCTGGTCTGTGAATAAAAACAAGCTAGGCCTGCCAAAGGGATCTTAGACAATCTTCTGCTGAGGAAGTAACTACTTAAAGAGATAACTCATGCCCTTTGATGCATCCTTCCAGCTACTCACAGCAAACACATTTTAGTTAATGGGAATAGGGTTTATAGCTAAAGGTTCTTTTGGTTTTGAGTGATCTGGTCCTGTGGTACCCAAGATTTGTAGTGTCAAGAATGTACATGAGGCCACACCTCGGCAGTTGTTTCTGCTCCAGAAAGGTGTATTATTTACATATTCCACAGGATTCTGTTATCATGAACAGGACTTAATCGCTACCATCAAACTCCTCTCCTTCAGACCTTTGCCACAGTTCACCAGTTTGCTTCATTTTTCTTTTTCTTTTTGCCTCTTTCCTGCTTATCTGCCTCTTCCTCATCTTTTCTCAAGAACTATTAAGTACCTCCGTTGCACCTTCTGACAGAGCTGCCTTCAAGATCGTGTAATAATTTGTACAAGCCACTGGAATATCAGACCAGGAGCATCTTTAGACACCTCTAGCATCAATGCATGCATCATGACCTTCAACAATCATCTAAGTCACCCATGTACACAGCATGCTATGTGACTGGTTCTATAATGATGATATGAAATGAGAATAAAATAAACAGAATGAAAGAAATTATGTGCTTAAAATCCTGAGCAATGTACAAAGAAAGGGAACTCATACCAGAACACATGACAGAAGTGAGATCTCTAAATCTCTGTCCTAGGCCAAAAAAGCAAGAAGTCAGGTTTTTGCACATTTCCAAATCTCTTACGTTTTAAGTAACAAAAACCAGCAAGTTTATCCCCATCTGACTTTGACAGCTCCACTTTGTGTGATATTTCAAAGCAAATTCTGTAGAACTTTAAATAATAAATGACTCACCATGTCTGATAACTTTTAATGACATACATTCACTTTGTACACAAGAACATCAACTTAAAGCATGGACCTCCCCTGGCCTCATGACTAGGACCATCTTGATCATCAGACTTTACTCTGCATCCTTCTCTGTGAACCCTCTTCTTGTTTTTGGAGATTGCCTGATTGCTAATGAGCCATTAGTTCAATGTGTCGGTGTAGTTGATTAGAACCAACACTGTTTAGACTAAAATTTAGTTATTTCTATTTTTACGGGCATATGTGTGCTACATTCCCCACTGGCCACCTACCTCTTAAACTTAGCGTGATATCAACATTTTTCACATATTTTTGTTGTGAAAATCCTCACAGCAACAAGAACTTTACTTTCTTGATGTTTTTTTACTTGCATATCCCAGTGGGACATCCAATCTGGCATTATAGTCAGTCACAAAGAAAGTGCTAATTAGCAAATGAATGCAATTAGTAGTTACATCAACTGTTTTCAGGTAACTTCTGTTGCTGACACATACTTATTTTAGATACCAGCATTTTTTCATTGTCTATGATACAAACTCAACGAAATACAAAAACATTTTTAAAGGCTACAGACTAAACAATCTAGCATTAATTCATATTAGGAGAATAGGAACCTTGGGCCTTTATTCTAGCTAAGAATATGCATATCTTTCTGATCTACCCATGAAGTCATGGTCCCCTCTCAGTTCCAGGAGAGGTGAAAGGTCTTTTCTTCCATGCAGTTCTATAAATCCATTCTTGCTATGCCATTATACTCTCTCTGACGTCCAGTTCCTTCTTACCAGACACCCAAGTGCCCATGAATCTTTCTTGTATCTTTAGCAATGTTCTGTTGCATGACTCTTGCTTTTTAAGCACTATGAACTGAGTCTTCTTTACTGAACTGCAAGCACTTCACAAGAACAAAACATTTACTCTTGTCTATTTACCTCTGTGTCTCAAAGAGTGCCTTATAGTCTGTAGGCTCAGAAGACAGGTTGTGTGAGGATCCAAGTGTTTTAAACCTCTAACCCAGTGATAATGACATGAATTGATAAATGGCAAGATAGAATGATGGATAGATGGACAGAAGGATATGTGGATGGGTAGGTGAGTAGACTGATCTTTAGTAAGAGTCAAGGGAAACCCAACGTGTTCTGATTGAGAAACCCTATTTTCTGGATGAGGAAACTAGGATTCAAAAATGAAAAAGGGACCTCTCAGGAGGAATATGATTAATATTCTCTTATTTATTTATTTATTTATTTATTTATTTCTACTTCAACTAGATATAATGGTTCTCAGATGTTGTGCTCTAATTTTTCACTTAGTGTTTGCCTCCACTTTTTCAAGACGTGGCAAGTGATCAGTAGTTGTAAGACTTACAGTGTTATTATGTCTTATCACTGATCAAGGGTCTTTTGGTACACCTTGTGTACTGTATTCACACTGTGAAAACTGGCTGGAATGAAACATGCCCCCACCCTGCAGCACAAAAAGCAGTGGCTGCTCTTTAGAAGGACCAGATCTCTGGGCATTATCTGGGGCATTATCTGTAGCCAATAACTCAGTATAGGGGTAAAACATAGATATCCACATAGACAGGAAATGAGATACTCACTTAAGAAATAAGTAAAATGCCAAAGATTTTAAAGTAGAGGTGTAACGGGAGAGAAGAATAATTTATTACATATGGATCATATCTGGTTTGGAGTCCAGAGTGGACTGACTCATCGGCAATCAGGTCACAAGAACATAGACATACAGGCAGGCTACTAAGCCTGAGACTCTAAACGACAACAACAAAAGACTCATCGTAAGGAGTTTCCCATTCCCGGGAAGCCACCCCATAAGGTAGTCAGTCTACTGTGTGGTTGGAATATGTTGCATCAGTCTTTCCCAGTATTTCAGGATATAGAAACCATTGGTGTAGTTTATAAAATGTAGGTTCAGATTCAACACGTTAGCCATGATTCCAAGACTCTGTGTATCTAACAATACTAGTTGACACTGATGCTGTTGGTCTTAGGCCACAGGTTGAGCAGCAACAGAGGAAACTGTGAAAATTTGAAGTTGGTATGGGATAGAGTGAACAAGAAAGATCCCGAGAAGACTGAAATATTGAACTGGACTCTAGCAAATTCAAACCAAGAAGATTTGAGTTTTGCAATGAAGCAGAACAAGTTGCTGGGCAGAAACCAGATTTGATTCAGCGAATAAATAATTTATAGTGACAGAAGAGACACCTAACAAAATGCTTGTGATTTGGAAGCTTTCAGATCAACTTAAACATAAGGAAAAGCAAAACAATCACAGTGTAATCGTCTGACTATTTAATGTCGCCCAATGGCTCATGAGTTAAAACTTTGGTCATCAGCCTGTGGCATTATTGGGCGGTGGTGAAGCCTTTAGAGATTGGGGACTGCTGCAAGGAAGGTAGGCTATTATGGGAGAGCCATTGAATCAGGCATTACCACCTTACCCTTTCCTGACTTTTATCACTTCCAGACCTCCGTAAGGTAGTCTCCTCCAGCACTTTCTCTTGCTCTTATGGAGTCACTTACCACAGACAACATCTTATTTGGAACACAAGCTTTCAGATGCTGTCAGTGATGTCATCTTATTCAGACCACAGACTTTCAGCTGTGCTCCATGGCACAATATTGAAACTGTTTTGTAAAATATGAAATGGTGAAATGGAAACTCCAAATTTTCTTTTTGTCTCGTTTCAGGGCATGCAGCAAGCCAATGGTAGTCATTTGGGACCTCTATTTTACTTGCCTGATACAGATGACAAATTTAGGCCAAAGACCTTGTTTCCATTGTTTCAAATACTTAATGACTTGTTTCAGGATGAGAGGAAACAGCGGTCATGTAGACAGTCTTTAACTGTGCAGCAGGTGTTGGCACCTGTAGCCACTTAAATCCAGCCAAGATAATCACTTCTCTCTTACTGCAGCTGGCTCATATCAGGTATTATCCTCCATTACTGAATCTATTTGTAGAAATTAAACCATGGCTTTCCCCCAGGTAATGCAGCAAGAGAGGGGAACATTTGGATTCCAGGATGCAACTTTGGTCAACAGTGTGAAAGAATAAACCATGCCCCCTAGTTCTCTAGCTGCCAAGCAGAACACCTGACAGAGCATCCTGAACCAGACAGCAGTAGCCTGCATAGGGTACCACATGACAAGGGCTACATCTGGAGTCGGCTGAAGAGTGTTATGGGAATGGAAGAGCCAGTAAAGGAATCTTAGGTAGGAAATCAGTGGCATCATTAGTAATATCTACTAAATTTAGCTATGACAGTTTGGCTCTGTGGTATGTTCATTCATCATTGTTAATGTTTAAAATGTATGTGTATGCTCACCTATGCATGCAGGACTATGTCTTCATGCTACAAGAGTGGAAAGAAAACCCCATCATTCTAGTACTCAGGGCTCCAGGTTGTATTCACTGCAAGCAGATCTTGACTGCACTGGAGATTAATGGATGTTTGTTACCATTTATTAAATCAGGTACTAAGAATGCAAAGGCGTTAGTGTTTCCTAATGACACCACCGTTGCCCTGTGCTTCAGAAACGCAGCCCTGACCCTTATGGTAAAGTCCTTTATTTCAGTCTTGACTCTACAGAAATATTTATATATGAGACCAATGCAAGCAAAAATGGGATGGCAATAGAGTAAAATAGCATGCAATATTAAGCTTCAAATAGTGTAATTAATTCCTAGAGGTCAGAAAGCTCTACTAGCTTTCAGAAAAGAGTAGATCTAAGTAACTTGGGATAGATGGGCAATTATTTTAAATTATATTGGTTTAATGTCATTTGTTGGGAAGGAGTATTTTAATGGGAGGGGACAAGGTAATGGAAAGTAAAAGTAAGAGAAATGATATATATATGTATGTATATATATACATATGTGTGTTTGCATATATATAGTGGTAGTTTGAATATAATTGGCACCCATAAGCTTATAGGTAGTAGCACTATTAGGAGGTGTATGTATGGCCTTGTTGGAAGAAGTGTGTCACTGTGGGGGTGGGCTTTGAGGCCTCATATATTCTCAGGTCATGCCCAGTGTCTCAGACCACTTCCTGTTGCCTGCCGATCAAGATGTAGGACTCTCAGGGCCAGCACCATGTCTGCCTGCACACTGCAATGCTTCCCACCATGACGAGAAGGAGCTAAACCTCTGAAACTGTAAGTCACTCCATTAAATGTTTTCCTTTATAAGAAAGGTTGCCGTGGTCGTGATGTCTCTTCACAGTGACAGAAATCCTAACTAAGACAATATGATTGTCAAAAAGTTTTAAAAAATACTTATCATGGAAAGAAACCCTGTACTTTTACTTGGTGATCTTTTTCTAATTTTTTTGTACTTCTTTTATACTTCTTTTGCCATTATTTGCTATTGTATTTAACTCATCCATAATGTAGCATATATGCACTTTAGATATTCAACTTTGGATCTCTAATTTTGAAGTTATGATACTGTCTAAAAGGATCAGATTTTAAAGAGTATTAAATGTATCATTTCCCCATGCTACATATAATTTTGTTAGCAGTAAATAATTAAGGACAGTTTATGCACATACAGCTAAACTCCCCATGTCCTTTTTGGAGTATTTTCTGTTTGCGCTAATAAAGCGTTCGTTTTGAAAAATGTCAAAACATTATTTAAAGTTCTCTTTGCTACAAAAACCCTTGCAGAGTTTTGTTTTGCAAATCTCCTGTCCCCTGACACTCCCAGCAGTGAGTCCTGGAACAGAAGATGCACGTGGAGGTGGCCTCTGAGGACTGGGCAGTGAGAGAGAATGAACCGCAGCTTGCTGGATAGAGATGTGCTCTCGGTTCCTTCCCTCTCCAGGAAGGGAGCTTCAAAATGCCTCTGAAGCATTCAAGGTCTCTTTAAACAGCAAGCTATGAATAAATATTTGGGGACTGAAACAGTATGTCTTTATTATGAGTTTTGGGGCACATACAGGCAGCCCGATTTTTTCAGTTGTTTTCCCCAAAGACATAAAAATGAAAAACTAGAAGACAAGGCAAAATAACCTGTCTGCTGTCAAGCGCCTATGAGAAGAAATGACCACTGAGCACCCACAGTTGTTGCCCACTGAGAAATATTTCCAAGGTCCAAGCCTTGCCAACCCAGAGCTGATAGTCTCTGGGATGTTATAATTTGCTAGCAAACTATAGTTTCTTTATCTGTCCCACCCACAATGGGACACATTTAGTGGCAGTGGCTTAGTGGGGGTGGTTTATCAACATCTATCCAGATACCTAAGACCCCCAAAGCTATAAATCAATCATAAATATCATTTAGAACAGGACCTCATTTTGTAGCTGGACAAGTAAGAGGTATAAGGATATATAAAATGCAAGATACATATTGAACTCAGATGCTCTATGTCCCAAAGGAAGCCTAGATTGAGTATCTCAAGCAAAAGCAAGTAGTAAACAATAACAAGCTGATTTCCAGGAGATATGAAAGTGAGAAAAGACAAGGATCATTGTTAAGATTTATTTTTAGTTGCGTGTATGTATATTTGTGTGTTTGAATGTGTATTTATTTGTGAATGTGTGTGCATATATGGTGTATAGTGTGTGTGTTTGTGTGTGTGTGTGTGTGTGTGTGTGTATTTCTGAATGCAGGCACATAAGAATTCCCAGACAAGTGCATTGGATCCCTGCAGCTGGAGTCACAGCAGTTTACAGCCCTGATTGCAGGTGCTGATAACTAACTGGAGTGCCCTGCAAAATCAGCATATGCTCTTCAGCCCTGAGCCATTTCATTGGCCCCCCAAAATAGCAAAATCATAGGATAAGTCCCCCCACAAATATTGAAGACACATGTTATAACTAAAGGAAAGGAGGCTTCAGAATCAAAATGGCAGGTTCAAGGCTTAGCTCTGCCACCCAGTAAGTAAGTAAGACAATTGGGCAAGTTTTTTTTTTTTTTCATGTTGCAAAATAAGGTTTAGACACGACAGTATAGAGAGACATTTTAACTGTGTATAAGTTGTTCTTGACCTTGCTTTCTCATTCTGGCTTCTCCATATCTACCTGTGACACGGCAGCATATCCTCTGTAGTCCTTTAGATTTCTCAATGGCTTCTTCTTTTCTCCTTCTCTTGAACACTGGGCCTCTCCTAAGGTCAACAGGCGATCTTTTATTTTCTCAATGTATATTACTGTTCAAACTGTGCCATCAACTCTTACCATGTAAACATAGCTCTTACACATCTGATTCCTTGCTTCTGTAGTGATGGGTAACTGCCTTTAAGGTAGCTGTTACACATTCCCTTAGTTTTCCACTCTGGTTTCTTTATCCTCAGGTCCAAACAATCCCCTTTCCTATTTCCTATTCTTTCCCTGTCTCTAGTCTTGCTTTCTTCTAATCCACATCCCTAAGTCTAGGAAGGTCTTGTTTTAATATGTAGCTCAACCATTTCCTGTCTTATAGACTCTGATTTATGACACAGATTTGTTTTCCTAAAGTCCTTCCATTGACAAGAACAGACATATTACTTTTTCTAGTTTGATTTTCTACATTTCGTCCATGTTTTATATCCATACCACCACTCAAGGTATGACTTGTTAGATTTACTAGCATTTCCTGGAAGTCCTGTTTATAATTAAGTGAAACTCAGTGACTTCTCTGAAGACTGACCTCTGGCAAGGCATCACTGGTGACATCTGTTCTGTTTACATATTCAGATCCTAGCATAGCATCTGCCACATAGGAAGAATACAAATGTTTGGAAGGAATTTGGTAAGGGATAAGTGAAAGGAGAGACAAGAAAAATGCGATGATGTCATATAGACATGTAAAAGTGTCTAACAACAAGAATGCAAAAAGTGTAAATTATCTTTAAAATGTTTGATATTATTTTCATGCAAGCTATAAATATAGTTCTGTGACTCACCTATCTATGCATTTCCCCATCCTAAAATAAAATGTTGAAGGCTCTTTAGGAGATCAGCAGTAGACTGACCTGAATTTTTCCTGTGGACTAGTATTTACAGCTCTCTACATTAGTTGTCCCTGACAGTCAGCTTGACTTGGCTCTTAATTAGTCAGACACCAAGGGTTCAATTTCCCCATTCTCCATGATGGCATGTCCATCCAAGGTTGCTTTTATCTTTCTTGTGTTGATTTTGTGTGTTTTCCTTTTTATTTTATTGGGTTTCCCTTTTCTTAAAGAGTTCTAAACATTTAAAAATGTATACAATACTATAGATTTTCATAGAACTTTCTCTGATTTTAAGGAAAATTTACTTTTCTGAGTCATTCCTTAACATATTCCTTTTGTCAGCCCTTTACAAAATTCAGTGGACATATGAGTTGAATATTTGAAGCAAGAAATCCTATGCCCATCTGATTTGGATGCATACAGTATCTTAGTAATGAGTTATGCTTGACAGTGACTGAGGCCAAAATCAGCTGTGTGTCACAGACCTGATGATTCTTCTCAAGCTCAGGTCACATACTTCAGGGAACCATCTAAGAGTGACCAATTTCAATTAAGCAATTTTTGTATGTGTGCTAATCCCCAAATATATAAATCCTCACTCTGCCAATGTCTTTATGAATGTGAACACAGAGTTAGAAATTGCCCACAGAATTTCTCAGGATGTGCTCTGACTCCAAAGCAACTGTTCTGGAAAGTAACTAAGTAGATAATGCATGCATTGATAGAGTTACTAGCTGTACTGAGTTTTTGTCTCATATGAGCTGTAAAATCTTTGAGGGGTAGGGCTCTCTTCTTTTCACTGGAGAAAGATGTTTCTTAGGTAGATGTTATTCAAATGCTGCTGTGGCAATTTTTCTCATATTTATTTAGTTTATAGTTTTGAAAACTTTTCTTAAAATTGACAAATTTTTAAATTGCTAAGATTAACAAAGTAATACCCCCCAACCTGCATTCCTATGATGAGGTTTATGAGCCTTTGATCTTCCTCCTTTCCCTTCTAGGCAGCTTCCCTTGCCTTGATGGAAAGAAACCAAATCAATGTAATTTCTTGACAATGCCTGGCCAAAGATTCAGAGATTAAAAAGATCACAAAATAATAAGCAGAGAACTTTCCAAATGTCTGATGAACAACCATATGCCGACTATATTCGCTCACTGATCTGTGCTTGTCAAGCAGGTGCCCCTTTAGTCTCTACTCCATAGTTAAGCAGGAGACAGACCCATGCAAAATGAAACTTTTTCTGCCTTATTTGACCCTATTTTTCTAATATATCAATTGAAAAGAAATCGCCTGCATGGCCTTTAATCACTGCCAAGTCCAGGTCCTCCAAGGGGGACTTCAGCAACTTTGCCAGTGTGACAGTGTTAATAACCTTCAATGAGAAGCAAAGGATAAGTTCCATCTCCCACATGCTCTCTGGCCTTTGCACTGAAATGTCAGTGGACTGTTAGTATAGCCTCATTTAGTGACTAGAAGCCTAATTACCTGAAATTCAGAGGCTACTGAATCCAGAAGCATGAAGTTTTCCTCTCATAAGGAAACACCCACACACACACCTTCTTTTGGGTTTTATCGATTCTGCTTTTCTATCATCAGAGTTTCCAGCCCTTGGAGTTGCCACAGTGTGTCCCTTTAAGATATTCACCATCACACACTGTGGTTGGTTCTGCCTTATGTGTATTATGTCCACATGCTCTAGGGATCAGTAAGAAGAGGTTTGGGGTTAATAACACAGAAGGAAAAGCAGTGCTCAGGCCCTCCCTTCACCAGACAATATTGCTCTGTGGTTTATGCAACATGGCTCTCTTTATGCCCTGCTCCTGCAAAAGAGGTGACAGTGACCTCCCACCACTTACTAGATGGCGCCCAAATAGGTCCCTTGCACATGTGTGGCCTTGGTAAAACCTGAGCACACACTGCCTGTGTTGGTTGCTGTTTGCCACACTGGCTATAGATCTCGGCACTGTAGAGTCACACCCTTGGGGTTTTCAGTAGCTCAGTGGCTAAGGATTGTCTGTCAGCTTCTTCTCTGATGTGCATAGAGTTGGAATTCCAGTAACATTCTATAGTTTCACATACATGAATGCTAAATGATACACTGAATTTTATGGTTTCCTTATTGCTTCGTGAAGACTTTGGGCTAGCTGAGAACAACACGAAATAGGAAGTAGCAGTACACTCTGGCAAGACAAGCTCTTTGCACTTTTATTTATAAAGATTGATATTAATTTTTATTCAAGTGTATGCATGTGCTTGTGTTGGGGTGAGAGATGCCACACACGGAGGGTGCCAATGTAGGCTAGAAGAGGACATCAGATCCCCTGTAGCTCAAGTGACAAGAGGTCATGCTTGACACAGGTGGAAGGATCTGAACTCCTCTGGAGGTGCAGAGAGAGCCCTTAACTGCTGGGCCATCTCTGCAGCCTCTTCCCTTTGCATTGTATTTATATGACCATGTCATTCAGGGCCTCAGTTTCTTCACTGGTAAATACATCCTGCTAGAGTAAAGAGTGTGAGTGTGAGCAGCTGTCAGACTAGATCAAAGTCCCATGAGGATTCAGGGCAAGGTTTCTGTTCCTTTGTATTCTTCAAGTCGAATAATTATTGACTAAGTAATTATTAATTTTCCTCAACCTTTATGTAAACATTTGTAATAGGAAAATATACATTTTGGTCCAACCAGTATCTCTTCAGAGAATTAACCTCAGAAAATTTTGGATTCGTTCACCCTCCCCATCCTTCTCATCTCTCTGTGCACTCAGGATCAATTCACCCTCCTCATCTCTGAGTGTATGCAGCATCCACATCTTTACCTGCTTCACCTTTCCTTCTTTTCCTGTCTCTCTCCCAGGAGCTGCTGGATGGTATATCTGAAACTTCAGAGAGAACACACTAGAGAGAGACAGATGTGGTGATCCTTTATAACCCAATACCCAAGTGATGTAGCTCTTGTTGTGACATCATACTTTAGCCCTGTAATCCCATCTTGACTAAAGAAAAATGGCAGACCAATCTGTCACATAAAGATGCTAAGTTCACCTGGGGTGAGGGTTGAGTTTAACTGCCCCACATTAGGGGGTGGATAAATAGTTTGCTGAGAATCAACTCCATGGAGCATTATGTTGACATTACATTTATGCTCAGACATGTTAGCAACATAAAACTGTTAGAATAGTAAATTATGGAAACAGGAAATGAGTGTGGATATTATTATTGAAACCACCTGTTCAGTGTTTTTATAAAGAGGAGAGCTGATAGGAGAAACACAGAGATGACAAGCTATTTGAAGACTTCTTTTCCTGTCTCAGTGATATAATCTTGAATTTACAGTACTGTTCTGTCATCTGGTAGTTACTTAATATTTACTGAGTGAGTGGATCCTTAATCAATGAATGGATGCTTTCAAAGTGGTTGGACTGTGTGCAGCTCATTTGTATTGCTATATTATCCGTTTTCCCATCATAATCACTGTGGGAAAATGGAGTGGAATCTACAAAGGGCAGTTATAAGAAGACATATTTTGATTTTTGGATAAATACTGCTGGGTTAATCCCAGAAGCAGGAAACTGAGGAAAAGTGTAATGGCTGCCAGCATGGCCATTGCCACTGTCATCGGACATTTTAAAGGGTTTGGGCTCAGGGAAGGAAAGGCTTAGTAATTCCCAAATTTTATCCCTCAATTACACTACTTACTATCTTGGCAGTACATGTGTACCCAAATGAGTTTTTGAATATAACAACAACAACAACAAAAGGACTCGAATATGCCAGGGCCATCGATCCTGTAAGGTCTAAAGAAATAGGACTTAAATTAGTGAGAAAATGAGCACCCACATTGCAGATTCTTTTCGAATTCTTCCAGGCTTGCAGAAGTACAGGGCTAAATTACTTTTTGAGTTAAGACTAATTTTGAAGGCTGTGCAAAGCAGCATGGTCCCTTGAGTAGCATTAGGTTGATATACCATCGTTCCTCTGGTACTTGCGTTTATGCCCATCATAATTGATAGGAAGCACAGTGTGAAGGCTGAGCTGTGTCGTCTCATTGTGTGAACCTACAGTCTTCCGTGCATCTGAATGCTGAGGGATTGTGCGAAGTGAGCAGATAAAGGTAATCAGCATTGCAATTCCATGTGAGGATGGCCTTTTTATCCTTATAGTACAGAAGAAGTAAATGACAGTAATGGGATCTCTTCATTATTAATTTGTCTAAGTGCTCTTCTCTGTCAGTATCAGATCAAAAAAGACAAAAGTTTAATCTCTGTGGATGGGCGCTCTGTGGAATACTTTACCATCTGTGGATGGGCAACAGTTACCGTGAAAGAACCACATGTTGACTTTCTATGGGGGTGTGACTTGTGCACACGTGTGTGTGTGTGTGTATGTGTGTGTGTGTGAGTGACACAGGGAGATACAGATACACCCATCCTATATCGTTTTTTATAACCTTACTCTCTAAAATTCTTTGTGCCTTGACTATAGAAAAACTGATGTCAAATGTCTTAGATTAGTCTCTGAGAACTAAGGAGAGTTCTTTCTTCCTGGTTTCAAGCTTTTTTTTTTTTTTTAAGAGAAAAACAAATAAATGAGTGTTAGAGAGAAAGCAAAAATTGAACTTCAGAGTTTAATTTATGATTTCTCAATAAGAATAGGAGCAAAACCCCACTGCCTGTTTATTTTCAACTCTGAAATGATTCTCAAGGATCCTTAAGATTTTAGATTAGTATGTCACTGTGCTTACAATGGCCAGGAAGCAAAATGACAAAACAAAATAAGCCTCTTCAGTCTTTCTTTCTTTCTCTCGCCCAGACTTCTCTGCCTTTCTTCTTTTCTCTCCTCTCCATTCACCTAAGTTTTCATCCTTTCTTCCTGATTCCTCTCTGCTTTGCCCTGCCTCCCTGCCTCCTGCCTCCCTGCCTCCTGCCCTGTTGTCCTCTGCCCCCTGCCTCCCTGCCTCCCTGCCTCTCTGCCTCCCTGACTTCTTGCCTTCCTCCCTTGCTCTTCAGCAAATCTTTCTCTCTTTCCATCCTAACCCTCTGGCACCACACTCTTTCTGGTCCTGTGAGACTACTTTTGATATTTTTCTTTCTTTTTTTCTTAAGATCATCCTTATTTTGTCTGAAAATATTCTATTTACCTGGATTTTTATTTTCCAAGATAGAGTTTCTTTGTAGCTTTGAAGTCTGTCCTGGAACTAGTTCTTGCAGACCAGACTGGCCTCAAACTCACAGAAATTCCCCTGCCTCTGCCTCCCAAATCCTGGGATTAAAGGAGTGTGCCACCACTGCCTGGCATCTGGAATTATTATCAGGATTGAAATATATGTTGTACTATTTTACATAATAATTATAAAATGAGAAGTATCACATGAATGCAATTTTTATTTGGTACAGCCACAGACTGAGAGTTCCAGACTAAGTATAGTCTCATCTGCAATTCTTGAAGAACTGAAAGATGACATGCAATAATAGGAACCCATTGATGATATCCCAGTGTGGCCTAGATGAAGAGCTATAGGCAATGATTGCTAAGATTGGGAGAATCAGTCTGCTTTGGGGATGAGGCTCATAACTGATTGTCCAGTATCGTGTAGTCTGCCCTTAAAACATATATATGTTAAGTAAACAATTTGATGTTTCATCTGTATGTTTATTTATATGCACTCATATATATGCGTATATGTGCAAAAATAACAAATAAAAAGAGGTCATGAATATGAGAGGAAGCAGGGGGCATGGGACAGATTAAAGGGAGGAGGAAAGTCATAAATGATATACTTATATTTTAATTAAAAATAAAATACATTAATAAAAAGTGACAATGTATAGATAGATAATAGAAGTAAACAAATATTATTTTAAAATGTTGACCCAAATTTTAGCTCCTTTTTGTCTTTTTTTTGTTAAATTTTGTCCTCTTACAATTAAAAATTGAGTCAAATGGTAGGTAGATAAATCTACATGTAGACTAAAAATTCACTCGATTCAGCTAAAAAGAGATTATGGTGATCATCAGAGAATTATTCTTTCAAAAAGGATTTGGAGGAAATAGTTCAGCAGTACTGGGAAGGGCCTTCCCAGCCCTCCCCTACCCTCTATCTGGGTCTGACAGTCTATGCAATCCCCATGCAGACATTTCTAGATGCTGCATGCTCCTGATCACAGTAACTGTATCTTGAAGACACAGTCAGAAGGTATATTATCTTCTGGTTCTTATTTTCTTTCTGACTCTTCTAAAAAATGTTCTCTGAGCCTTAGAAAGAAAAATATAAATTTTTGTTTAGGGCTGATCACTCATCTGCCACTTATTCTTGGCACTGGGTACAGCCACCAGCCTGCTTTTACTAACATTCACTGGAATGAGAGGGGTTTCTGAGTAAGACTGACATTAGTGACTATAGACACAAGAATAAACACCTAGGATGCAGCTTGATGCTACTGATAGATCTGAGGTGTGGAGGAATCATTGTCTTCAGCTGTGTACCCACTCCCGACATCGCTAGGTTCCAGTGGATAGGTTCAGTTCAATGGTCACACAAATGATCCTTCTTAAGCTGAATGGGAAAGGGACTGGTAAAGAGGATACTGGAGGAGGCTAATAGTAATGAGAAGGAGATAAAAGTGTCCACCCTAAACTGTGGCAAAGCAAAGGGACTGGAATAGTGTGACCTGGGTTCTGTGTAGGGCTGAGAGCTCAGTTGAGGTAGATGGTTTCTGATTGAAAACAGTTGACTGCCAGCATGAAATAGAGACCTGGACTCCTCAGGTCTGAGGTTTTACTGGGTAAAGTGTAAAGAACCTAGAGAGGGCCAGCATCCAAACGCAGGGTGTATGTTAGGGGTGGTGGTAGTGCCTGACAGTTGACCATGGACTTTAAAGAGAAGTTAGAATCTGAAGAGACAGAAAAGGAGAAAAGCTCAACATCAGGTCCAAGGATCATCACCGTCACAGTGTACAGAGACAACTGGGATCTGAGAAAAGGGAAATTGGCTGACTTGTGAGGGACTAAAGGTGAGGTTACTGAGGAATTACAGTTGACAACCACTGTAAATTTAGAGTGTGAATACAGAACCTTCCCCTGCCCTCTGTGGCTCTTGCTTCCTCACTCCTTTTAGAGTTTTGAACCCCAGAGTCCTTTTTAGGAAGACTTCCTCACCAGCCAACTTAAAGCTGCACTTTCTCTCACCTCTCGCGTGGGTTCCTCACTCACACCTCCTTGAGAAAGGTTCGGCCATATCACAGTATGTATACTCTTTACTTTTGTGTCTGTTTGATATCCTCCTCAGGGATTAAAGCTCTAGAAAGGACAGGATTTGACGCTTCTCTAGAACCTAAAGCACCTCTAACGACTACAGAGTTGCACGGCACAGAGTACTCTCAGTATTAAATATAGCTTTCTTATTCCTCCAATAAGGTGGACAATCTTTAAAAAAATGAATTCTCTTAATATTATTCCATCTCAGGGATGGTTAGACAGATGAGCATGAATTCACAAACTTATTATTAATTTAACTGTTTTATGATAGAAAGCCGGATAAATGAGAAATATAACTCTCCTCTTCACTCTAATTTGGATTATATGAGACACTATTTTTTTAAATATATAAAACAAGTAACTTAATTCTTCAGAGGTGAGCCATGTGAATTTTTGTCTCTTTGCAATATATTCAGAACATTTTTAGTTGTGTCTGCATTGTCTCTTCTCTCTGTCCTGTCCTCTCCTGGCAGTAGAACCAATTCTTCTACCACATCAGTATCCATTCCTATCCCATAATTTGCTGCCTTGATACATTTTGACTCAATCAAAAATGGTTTATGTGGAATAAGAGAAATGAAGGATTGAAACAATAATAGTAGGGCCACATCTGTAGGTGAGGTGACACGGAAATTTGTTATTGTCACTGTCTACGTCTGGATTTCATTGGCTGGTAGACAGGTGGATGGAAGATTGTGAAGTCACTGTAATCCTGCCTATGTACTATTTGAGCCCTTCTGTTCTTATGTTGCCTTTTCTGTTTATGTGGCCAACTCTAGGCAGAGAGAGTTAAACACATAACACTATCAATGGCATGTATAAGGAGAAGTATTTGAGTTAAAGCCCTCTGATCAAAAAAAGCCCTTAAGATAATATTCCATTTGAAGACAGGTTCATGAGGCAGAAAATGATGGGGCTTTGATAAAACCAAAACAGTGCATATGAGAGGTTTTAAGGATAATGCAAAGATCTGTGATAAATTGTGAATGACTCACCTGACCTAGATTTAAGTAGCACAAGTGGGTCATGCTGACATAGACATTTGGTTACTTAACAAATGTTCCTGTGGCCTCAGGTACAAAATTTACAGATTTAGGGGTTTTGCTACTGCATTGCGTAAGAATCTCATTTCTACACTATACTTTTTAGAAAAAAAAAACATAACTACTTCAGATTAAGGAAATAAGTTATTTTCATGGCTAGTGATATGAACTGCCAGGGCTCACAGCCCTGTGCTCTCTGAATCTAGTTTCTTCTGCTGTAAAACAAATTTTTTGAAGTATAGATCCCACAGCACTTTGCAGCTCCAACAAACACTGAGAAGGTCTGCTTTAACCAGTAGAGGGCAGCGTTACCTAGTCAAGCATTAAGCAGGCACCCAGACCAGATGAGCAGATGGAGGAGAATTTAGAATGCAGAATGGGTGGCTACCTACTGCTCCTCAATCTTGAGTCACCAGACCACAAATGCTTCTCCACAAAATAGCAGTCTTAAGTAAGCATAGAAAATGCTCTCCCCCCTCCATTGCCACTTTTCCCAAAACGGTCACATTACTCATTTCTATTGGAATAGGAACAGGAATTTAAACTTCTACAATCTGTGTTGTTTTATGAAATTTAAAGTTTGTTCTATGAATACATTCATTTATATAAAATACAGCAGCTTGTCTATACATATTTGAACATTTCAAAATTGCAGTTGAAAGTAGCAGATTTTTTTCTCCTGCAAAAATATTGAAGAAGTATTTATAAAGTTTGATCATGTTTAATATCATGCTGAGAGATGAAAACTTAATCGTACATTTTAATATATAAATAGCCAAAGTCATTGGCTGTCACAGATCATTTTGGAATTTCTAGCTGTATGATGCTTAGTCATAATAATGGATAAAATTCATAACTTGTTCTTCCTGCAATAGTTGAATACCTCTCATTACAATGGTCTCCATGTGGATCACAGAGGCTGCTGGAGAAGTGGATTCTCAAATAGAAAGACACATCTTATGGCATAGGATTGACTCACATTAATAAATAGTAGAATTAAATACTTTAACACAGTGTGTATAGAATATAAATTATTTGGTGGGAGATATGAAAGCAGATGTTGAAAAATTGACAAAATTTGTGATTTACAAAGCCTGTGTGAAATAGTTAATGGAGAGGTCTTTCATTTAACAATGGAGAAAAGGAAGAAATATTAAGCAACACATTCAAAAATCCATTAAAAGGCCAAAGGCACTGTGCCCATGAATCGAGTTACAATGATCGTGTTTCAAACCCTAGTGTTTACCACCACCTTGCATCTGTGCCCTTGGCGACCTTAGCAAGGCAGTTTGGTAGAACTTTTCAACTTCTCTTTCGTCTTTGACCTTTATTAAAGACAGAAGTCCTACTTGTCTTTGAATCCTATTAATATAATTCTGAAGCCTAAAGTTAATGCAGGAATTATGTAATCACATGAATGCTAATACAGGAATGATGTAATCCCACTGGAGTCCAGAGGAGCACCTTGTGCTCTGTCAGGCACAGCTTAGACAGCAGCGACCTGCCTTTATGTGCCGCACACCACAGATGCTATTCTTGACTCTGAGAGATGGTTCCCTTTTATGGGGAGTTAAAAGTGTCTCAGATCAGGAGAAAGCCTGGCTACTGCAGAGAAAATAAAATCATGTTTCTTCCCACCCTCCCCTTCCTTTTCGCCTGTAGCAACTGTAAGTGCACTAATGTGAGAGTGGGAACGAATTGCTATGGCAACAAAATGTACTCTAATAATGAAGATGGTGTCTAACAAGCAGGAGCAGCCAGAACTTTGAGGGAGAGAGGGAAACTGAACCCTGAAGAAACATGGAGGAAGAAAAGTGTAAAAAGCTTAACGTTTTTCATTGTCTAGCCTACACATATTGGTCCACTTAGAAGAGCTGATTTTGTGTATTAGCTCAAATCCTCCTAGATCAGTCTCAACATTATAAGATTTTATAAGGTTTGGAGAGGAGGAAAAGCAGTGGTTCTTTGCAAGAGCTATCAACCCCATCAATTTAGAACCTTGGGGCTTAAATCTAGAACTGTGGAATAATGTGCAGTCACTTAGAGACCTGCAAAGGTCAGAGTTCCTAGACCTTCTGCTTAGATTCCCAGAATTTGGTTTAGCTTTTCTTGACAAGGTAATTCTGTTCTTTAAGAACTGTTTTCAGACAAATGGCTGCCATTTGGAAAGCAGCCTGGGAACGGTGCATATTTTGTCATGAGTACAGAGAACGTGGAAGCTGAGAGCCTAAGGGAGATAGCAAGGGGATGATGAGAAACAGATAAGGGAGTGAACATAATTACCTATTAAGTAACATCTCTTTTTCTTCTGGGGTATCATTCAGAGCTAACCGGGTTATCATCCAAAGTAACCAGTTACAACATTTCACTAGTCAAGAAACAAATACTTACTTCTCTTTCGTACTGTTAGTCACCCCTAGGCAAAACAGTTACCTCCATGCCATCTAAACTGATGCTAAAGTTTAGCAGTGTTGGGGCGCAGTGAAGAAGCAAATCTGAAAGTCTTGTGTCAATCATTGAACATATTGATATGAAAGTGGCAGGTATCACTGATGACGATTTCACCTATAACACCATGGTTAGAGTTGGTGCTATCTACTCTCAATTAGGGGTGATGAATGTAATCCTCACATACGTCTAGAAGAAGAAAAGTGGGCACAGATGCACATGCTCATGCTGCTGCAGTAGAATGGACTGGGACTTTTTATATGACAAGCATACCAATGCTTTTACTTAGGACACATTTACACTCTCTATCACAGTGGTAGGCCACTGTGTCAACATACAAACTATCTTCCTATTCTCTAAGAACGAGTATGTCTGAAGACAAGGGTGTGGCTCTAGCATCCTGTAAAGGAACATACAGAGGAATAATTGCTGTTTGGACTAAAATTTGGGGTAAAGTGTTCAAATTCCAACTGTTGACAAAATCTCTGGGAGGGTGTGGCTGGAAGCCCGGTCATGCACCCAACAGTATAAAGATGGATCTGCAGAGGAGACTCCTGTGAACACAGAGGTGACCAGAGCATCACAAAAGCTGTTTATTTAAAATGACTTTAAGTAAATAAACTCATTTAGTCTCCCAGAGCTTTGTTAAAGGTGGTCTCCAAATTAAAATAAAAACAAGCTGAAACAAACCTGCTTTCTTATTTTGCCCCTTACAACACTTCTACAACTGTGGAATGCAAAGATTGTGGTTGAGAGGGATAACTATGGTGTAGGGCCCTGGCCCCAATGCCATACTTTCTACTTGTTAAAGTCCCGTTGTACTTACAAAGGGCATGTGTTTCTTCAAACATTAAAAAAATAATTAAAGTAAAAAGGTCCACTGTTGCAGGTAGGTGTTGTCTTACAGACTCGAAGTTGGTCATGGTGAAGGATAAGGGATGGTGGAGTGCTCAGCTGTAGAAGGTGCATGTTTGCTACCTCCTCCAAGGTTCAAGGAACATCACAGAAGAGGAGAAGAAAGTAAGAGCAGAAAGATAGTGAGGTATGCTATAAAGAGGAGTTTTCTGGGAATGTCATGGTCATTCGTCGAGTGAACTCACTGCAGCTGTGGTTACCTATGTAAAATCTGCACAAGATTGGACTCATTAACATTTTGTCATGGAAGGGAAGCAGCTCAGTCCTTTCTTCTTTTCTGAAGGACTAAGATTATGAGGGCGGAGTTTTCATTTCCTTCAGCGCTGTAACCACTGAAAAGATGCCTATGATCCATTTAATAACCCCTACACATGCAAATGCAAACAATCCTAATGAATCTGAATGTGTCCTCGTCCCTCACACTCACGATATGAAATCTTTAAAAATGCCTTCCCAAAGTCCCATAGATCCCATTTTCTCCCCATTCAGTGCATTCCCTATGAGTTCCTTCAATCTCCTTCCAGGGAGATGGACGTGGAAAGGGCATGGTGACTAGTTAGTGACAGGAAGGATGTAACAGAGAGAAATCAGAATCAAACTGAGGATCTGGAGCTTCAGTTTTGCTCCTGGCCCTGCTGATCACTGACCGTGTGAAGATGGGACCAAATGTCTAGATCTCTGGAAAGATCTTCAGATCACCTTTTTCTACCCGGGGACATTGTGGAAACTGAATAAAACCAAGAAAGTAAAATGAATTGGAAACTTGTAAAATACTTGGCAGGCATAGCTGTAAAGTAGGGTCATTGCGCAGCACCTGCCTTGTAGGAGTTTTTTGTTAAAGGAGGGATTTCAGGAAGGGTAGAGGACAAGAGATGATCTCCTGAGAACACATGTTCTGAACTCTGAAAGCATTGAATCTAATCAGCACAAGGTCCTGTTGCTAATTGCAGGGGGTATCTCCCTGGGCATTCAGTGTGGTTTGTAAAGTGTTATATTTATAACTTTCTGAAGACCTCATCCCTCTCAGAATCGCAGGAGTCAAGAGTGTGATCTGATTGTGACTGCAGATTGCAGTTGATACTGCCAGGCTGCTGGTGATTTCTAACAAAAGCAAAACAGCAGGCTCACAGAGAGAAGGGCACTAAAGCTTTCTGTGCCTCTAAGAGGCTCTCCCTCCTCCTTTTCCTCATCCCTCCTCTCATCCAAATGGAAAAGGCATGACTGGAGTGAGAATCAACCTGTTCACCTGCAAAAGTGAGAGTGGCCCTCTGGTAGGGGCGTCGGCAGGAAAGGGAGTTACCTTGGGCAGGAAAGCATCAAGTGGATTGAGAAGTGTAGAGGAAGTCAGTGTATGAGCTAGCAGCACCTTGCATAGCAGATCTGTCCTGCAGGGTACATGGTAGAGCAAGTGGGGTGTGGTGGGGTGACAGACAGCAGACCTGGGTTTGAGTTTCATGACCAGCTTTTATCTCTAACTGTTGTTTCTTTGAACATTAGTTTTTTTTTTTTTTACCAGAAAACAAAACAAAGCAACCATAACAAAAATCAAACAGCAAAGTAGAAGCTGTAACTGAGGATACTTCAAGTCTCATGGAAGAATTAAATATGTTACAAACGGAGCTTTCTTTTAATTGGGGTAGCTAGCAGATGCTCTGTGATGATGAAAAGGAATTGCTACATCACCCAGGGAATGGGGATTATGCATGCCTGTATTACAAAAGCCACCTGGAAAAAAGAAGGAAGGCTGGATTGTGAATTAGTGCAGCTTGACAGCTCAACAGGAAAAGTAGGTTCGTAGTCCTGGGGCTGGAAAGATGGCTCAGAGATTAAGAGCCTGCTCTGCTCTTCCACTGGACTTAAGCTCAGTTCCCCATGCCAACATCCACCTGCCTGTAACTCCCACTACAGTAGATACGACATCTCTCGTCTCTGTGAGTACCTGTACACACATGCATAAACACACACACACACACAAACACATACATGTGATAAAAAGTAATTATTTATAAAAAAAAAGTTGTGGAGTTTTGTCCTGAAAATTCTGAGTTGCCAATTATATGTCAATGATGATTGGGTTCTTTTTTAAAATGTGTCCAGATATTAGTTCCAGAAACTTCTTTTGTTAGCACAGATGATTCAGTGTTACAGATGTAATTAATTGCTAATCTGATGATTTTAGAACAAACTGATTATCCTAGACTATTGAGTGACCCCAATGTAATCACAAGGGTAACTTACATTAGATCAGAAAGAGGGAAACAAGCGCCATGTCAGATATCGATACTGATCCGTGCAATGTGAGACAAACTTGGTCAGACGTCGTTGAAGACAGACAATGAGCCGATGGATGCAGGCAGCCTCTGGGAACTGGGAATGGAAAAGACATGTACAATTGGCTTTCCCTATGGACTGGAAGGCAGATAGCTCATTCTACACCTTGATTTCAATGAGACTCAGGTGGGACTTCTAACCTATTGAACTGTTAGTGTTTATTGCTTAAACCAAGTGTGTAGTTCAGCAATAGAAAACAAATACAGCATGGAAAATAAAGTTATAGCACTAAGACAGATCATATTGTTATTAATTTTAGGAGCTTTTTGCATCAAGTTGGTGAAGTAATTGAATCTATACTAAGCCAGAGGTTAGATATTAACTCTAAAGTAGAGTTGATGAGGTTGCCACTTATACATATTTTCCCCACAGCTTACAGAAACATTGAATTTCTAGGAGCCACTGTAATCCATCCTCCTCTTTTGACTGAGGCCTGAGCAGTCTTTCTGTATCATAAATCTAATCCTGTAAGCCTTTGCTTAAAATTCATTGTTGATTTCACATTACCAAAATAGCACATCTACACTCTTACTTCTGAGATCTTCTTTCTTCTTCTTCTCCTTTCTGGTGTCCTTTAACTATGCTATAAGCATGCTACAATCTAACCATGATGAGTTCATTTCTTCTTGTCCTCTTGATGATGTATTTGGGCTTCTGAACAGAGAGTCTGTTTTCTATGAAACATTTTTCTCTACCAGCTTATAAAGTCTCACTCAGCTCTGCTCAAATGCCACACTCCTTTTAGGTCTTCTCTCTGACATAGACAATGCCTTAAAGCACATGAGCAGGCATTGGTCATTTTTTTTTCGACGGCTCAGCTGTGAAACTTCCATTTACTATTAGTATCTTGTGCTCCCTTGAGGGGGGTTCATTATTGTATGTAGTCTTTTGGAACCTGGGATTCCAAATTCCTATACTCCAGACACCTACACCCCAAGCAGAAGTGTGTTATGAGAATTAACAAGGCATTTAGCTCTGAAGTTGCCAGCACCTGGGATTTCAAGTGAGTGGTACAAAGAAGTTGACAGGTAAGGTTGATTGCAAGGTATGTAAAAGCCAGAGGACGAGGACCAGCTTGGCCTCAGCAGTCCCCCAGCTTGGCCATGGTCTGCTTGATTCCTGTGCATTTTTAAGCCTGCTTCCCCAGATCCTTCATCTTTTCTTACTATTTGCTATAATCTGATTGTTTAGATTCCCCCTAAAGATTGACAGGTTGAAGCTTCATCACTAATATGAGGGTGCTAAAAGATGGTGAGTGCGGCTTTTTGACTTGGTTAGTTTAAGATGCCAAAGTCCTTATGGAAAAGGTCCCAGAAGCCACTTTACTCTATTCAATGTAGAAACGTTGAGCAAAAAGGAACCACCTGTGGGAGAGGAGGGGAGCCCTCACCAGCTTGACTTGTGTATCTCTTGATCTTGAATCTTCCTTCACCCTCAGAACGGAGGGAAATAAATTGCAATTGCTTGTCAGATCCCTGATACTAGGGTGCGTGCTTTCCAGAGAAGAAAGATAAAGGTGAATTCCTACTGTTTGCTCCGTCAGAACACTTCACTCTGCTCACCCTTTCCAGAGAGGCTTCCCTCTGCTTGCCCCCAGAGCTCCTCACTGGTAGATGGCTTCTCTGAACCTCCATTACCAACCACCCATGCACAGTCTGCAATAAATGCTATGTAAAACAGCTACAACTTATTTATTTATCCATAAATAAAATGTTTGAAATAGGTATGACTGTTTCATATTCAAACTGGCTTTATAAAACTTAGATTCTAATCCGAAAAAATTTAGATTTTTGAATAAAGCATGTTTTTAGTTTATTTAAAGTGATGTCAAAGAAAAATTTTGCAGTGAAAACCCTCATTTACTAAAAAATATGTGCTGTGAGGAAGCTTTTCAAGGAAGTATGACATGACTAGTGAGACAATCAGGACACCAAATAGAACAATAGATAGGAGAAGGTAGATTGATGCTCAGAGTCCTACCCTTGAAACTGACAATCATGCAATTGCAAAAGGAGCTAGAATGTTACCTGGGATGGGCGAGAAGATCATAGTAAGAAACTAAGGGTCTCATTAGCTTGAGATGATTTATTGATGGCATCTTCTATATTCAAAATTTAAAGACTAAGCTACAAAATGAAGGCAAGAAAAGTAAACACAAGTTTAAATTTCTTTCTTTCTTTTCTTTATTTTGTCATTTTTAAGACAGGACTTCTCTGTGTCACATTGGCTGTATTGGACCTCACTCTGTAGACATAGGAATTCATCCTCCTCTGCCTGACAAGTACTGAGATTAAAAGCATATGTCATCACCGCACTGCCCAGCTTAAATTTTCTTATTAGGAATAAGTGTGTATTTCTTTGAAGCTTAAACTATCTGTGTTTTGATTTTTTTATATTTTGGCACTTTTGAACTTTATTCTTCAATCACCAGTTTAGTCTGCCTATTAGAATCCAGTATTACCTGTGTTTAGATATTCAATGTTAATGTAACCTTTGGATTTGATGATCTTCCACTGATATAAAGTATATAATATGTACAATATATAGAGATGCTGTTGCTATTTGGGTGACAGAGGATTAGATATTATAAATGGAGTTCTCTAGACTCTAAGCACTAATCACCCAGGTTCATTTTCATACCTTGCAGACTGCTTGGAGTTTAAGCTTGAAGGAATTATGAATAAAGTCAATTTCTCATGCAATTGTTTCATAATGAGGATTTTGTATTTTAATGATATAAATTGCCATATTCCTTCCAACGATTTTATATATATATGTATATATATATATAAGATTTTTTTATATTTGTGGTGAGAATATCTTGACCATGCAACTCTCACAGAAAATCATAACCAATCAAAACATGACATCATAGAGGCCAGTTCCTATGGTGACATCTACCAAATAACTCCTACACCAAAGGGAACATTATGGAAAAGGAGGCAAAAATATGCTAAGACCCAGAGGATCGGGGAATTTGCTGTAAGTTTGTGTCTCCTAGTCATTTCGGAAGCTACATCCTTAACCTCTTACAAATATGACTGCCTAAATGTGAGCTGAACAAAGATGCCACCAACAGACATGATAAACTGCATAGATAAAACCCGTATGACCTCAGTCCTACACAAGACCTACAGGCAAATAAGGAATATTGAGGGTGGGAGGAATAGTCTTTCTGGGGAAGAGCACAGCAATTGAGCTCTGAAAACATACACACAAGTAACATTATACATACTAAGCAGGTTATATTTAGGAATATATATATATATATACACACACACATATATATGTTATATTTAGGGACATACATATATGTGTGTGTGCATGAGTGTATAATGTATATATATATATGTGTGTGTGTGAATATACATACATGAATAATATAAATTCACATATATGCAGATATTTTTATGCAACAATAATTGATTTAAAACGGCCATAAATTTAAAACAGAGCAATCAGGATTTACATGAATATTTTGAGGGAGTAAAGGGAAGAGAAGATGTTATAATTATATTATAACTTCAAAAAAATACAAATAAAATGTTTGGGCTAAAAGTGGAGGTTAACTTGAACATCTGAGTAAGGTTTGCCCGGTAGGGTATCAAGACAGTCTCAAGTACTTTTGCAGCCTTCCCTTAAATATTTGCAGGTTCTGATTCATTTACCCAAAGGGGTGTTTTATTTGTCATTCATTTTTCCACAACTCTTCAAAAAAAGAGATTGCTATTTAATAGAAATAAAAATTAGAAGGAATTAATGTATCATCATTAAGCCCAACATTGTCAACCTGTGTGCTTTACCAAGACAAGGAGTTCATATAACATAAAAATTGGCCATAAATAATGTATCCATGCCTTCTTTATTCCCTGCTTCTCAAAATATCATGAAGATATAAAACACTTCTAAAGTGGGTGTTTGTCTGTGCAAGGGGGTGTTTGTAGGATCAATGTTTAAGCTTAAGATTCATTCATTACATAAACTGTATTTGGGCAGTCATGGGCACACTTAATAAATCTCTCCTTAAATTCAACCCAGTTTTAAAGGCAAAGCTAAACCAGGAATGATGTTCTTGATCTCACTAACAATATATCTATTTCTGAGCTTTGTAGATTTCCAATGGACAACATTCATCTTAAATTATCAGTTTAAATGTACTAGCTGTTCACTTTGCCAGTCTTCACATATCACTTCCAGTTTTGGATTTGTTGTTTTCTGCTTTATGTTTACTGGATTTTTCTACAGCTACATTGAACTAACCCTTCCATCATACAGTGATTAAGCTCCTATTGCTTGGTTAGTCTAAGTTTATTTCCCTAATAAGCTATGCCTGCAGTCATTTCTGCCCCATGAATACCAGGAACATTTGTTATTGAATGAAACCCTTAGCAGTCATTAGATACTGTTAAGCCACAATTAGATCAGGTCTCTCCACATTGAAAAGCCACGGGAGCACAACTGATGTTCAGGGAAATTATTGTTTCCTTACATTTTTATTGTTTCAAAACAAAATCCAAACTTGTGTGTGCAGGATCAATTTCCTGCAGTCTTATATATTATACTGTTAAGTTATATACTATGTTTATGGATTAGACAATATAGTTTACAAAGGACTCCAAGCTTATATAATTTCCCTACTTTCCAATGCACACTTAGATTTAGCATACCCTTGCTAGCTATGCATGTATAAATAAAGTTTGTGTATATAAAGTGTAACAATGAAGAATATGAAATTGAAATGGCTTATATAAGATCAAAGAACTCTTACGAAATGCTTGAAGTCTTAGAAATCCAGAGTGTATTTCAGATTTTCTTTCATTCTTTAAACCCTAGCAATGATTTGGACAACATGTCTGCATCAGTTTTGAGTAAAGGTTAAGTGATAAAAATTTGAGACTTCCACCAAGAGCTTAACATCCTATTGTAGGTGGAAACTGCTCATTCATCCCCTGGCCTGCTGGACGTGAATAATCACACAGAACCATATTAATTAAATCACTGCTTGGCCCATTAGCTCTAGCTTCTTACTGGCTAACTCTTATATTAATTTAACCCATTTTTATTAATCTGTATATCACCATGTGGCTGTGGCTTACTAGGTAAAGTTCCCAGCATCTGTCTCTGGTGGCTCCATGGCTGCTCTCTGATTCCACCCTTCTTTCTCCCAGCATTCAGCTTAGTTTTCCCTGCCTAGCTAAGTTCTGCCCTGTCATAGGCTCAAAGAAGTTCTTTATTCATTAACCAATAAAAGCAACACATAGACAGAAGGACCTCCCACACCATTTCCCTTTTTCTGTTTAAACAAAAGGGAAGGCTTTAACTTTAACATAGTACTATTACATATAACAAAACAGTTACCAAACAAGAGTTATAGTTATATCTATTTGATCTTTTATTATAACTAAGGAAAACTATATTATTACTATCTATTCTTCAATTCCATCAAAGACTTTAGAAGGATATAATATTTATAATATTACATAATTGAACAGGAAGTACATTGTAAGCCACTTCCAAAACTCTAGAAAGGACAGAGACATCTCACTACCTGGACAGTCACCTAAAGTTCTTCTGTACCGTTGGGGCATCCATATTCAGCCTACAGCCCCATAATATCCAGCAAACTTTTCCATGAAGCAGGAAATTTTAAAGACAGTTCTGCCTATATTGGCATTTTGTCAGTCATTTTCTTCTGTGTCCTGCAGAATGTCTGGCAGACTCTTTATTCTTTAATGAAGCAGGAACCCCAAAGAATCATCTCACCTTTAGGCAAGTTCTCTGCAGGTCCTGCAGGTCCAGTTCATCAAGCAGTCCAGACAAGGGCAGTTTCTTGCCCAAATGATGAACCAGCTCCATAAGGAGCCTCTTCGATGCCCATCTTCCTCTTGAAGTAATTGGTGTTGGCAGGAGAAGATGTGTCTCACTGTCATGAAAAGTCATAATTTCTTAAAACATTTAAATGCCATAGTCTGAAGGTCTCTGAAAGATTTGAAGAATGACCTATCTAACTGAAATATGTCTCTATGTATCTAGAAAACCTAACTAACCTGACTACAAGCTTGACTATTATAGATGATTATCTATTAACCTATATGTCTTAATTATACATTACATTTTTAATGAGCTGTACAAACACCTCAATCAAGAGCAAAAATATGCATACAACAAAACTGACCTCATATTTGTATCAATAAAGCAAGATCCATATCAATGAAAATCTCTATATCATATCTGCCTTTAAATGTAAGAAATATTTATAAACAATATTTGGAAATACATGCATAGTTATCTCCAAACTGCTTCTTGCTGTTTATTGGGTGAAGTAAATTTTTGAAGGCTGTTCAAGGTGACCTTTCAGGGCGTCTTAATCCATCAAGCCATATTAGTCTGGAAGCAATCCAGAGGTTCTCATCCTCTGTGGAAACAAAAGAAGAACCTCTTTTCCAAAGCAACATATCCTTAGATCCATATTTTGAAATCAAGACACCTTTAAAGTATATATGTTGGTTTAGCTTAGCAGCCCATACAATGAAATGTCTCTCTGTACTTCTTCACAGTCAACACAATTCAAAAAAACACAATAATATACATAATCTAGACTCTCTTTGAATTTTCCATCTTTATGTGACTTATTTGTTTTTATTCCACAAACCCCATTTAAATGCTTGAAAGCTGAACCTCCCAAAAGAGGCAGAGCTGTTTGTGCTGGTGAACCAGGAAGCCACTTTTTTTAGTAGCTGCACAGTTTTTACTGTGCCCCTGTGGCATCTGACTCTCTGCAAGCCCATCTAGAAAAAAAAATTGTGACTACCAAGAAACTATGCTAAACTCTGTTCTTTTGTGTCTAGAATTCCTTTTCAAGCTTTCTCAGGTTTTATGTGGATTTAGATAGACATGTTGGTGCCAATTTGTTGCAACAGGCCGCTTGTTGGCTCCTGGCATCCTGGCTAGCTTAGACCAGAAATAATTACACAGAAACTGTATTAATTAAATCACTGCTTATCCCATTAGCTCTAGCTTCTTATTGGCTAACTCTTATATTAATTTAACCCATTTTTATTAATCTATATATTGCCACGTGGCTGTGGCTTACCAGGTAATGTTCGCAGCATCTGTCTCCAGAGCCTCCATAGCTTCTCTCTGACTCTGCACTTCTTTCTCCCAGCATTTAGCTTAATTTTCTCTACCTAGCTAAGTTCTGCCCTGCTCTGCTAAAGGCTCAAAGCAGTTCTTTATTCATTAACCAATAAAAGCAAAACATAGAAGGACCTCTTGCTTATCAATTATTATTATCTTGATAATATTATTATGTTATTATCCTGAATGCCTCAGTTTCTTTACTCTATAATGAGTAAAATAATAGTGTAATTGCTTTGATGATATGACACATATAAAATACCCAGTCACAGTGATTGATTGTAAAATATATGCTATTGCCATTTATTTAGCAGTTATTATTATATAAATGCTATTGCATGATAATGGATGGAGGTAGACACCTCTCCACTGAGGGAAATACGGAGATGACAGAGAAGGTTCCTGTTGTGACAGGTATTTGAAAGAAACTGTTTGCAGCTGTAGGAATCCTAGGTCCCTCGTTATCATTCAGTGTTGCCCTCTCTCTCTCAGCAAGCATGTTTCACTGCATGGTTATCTGCTACTCACAAAGCAACAGTGTGTGAACAAACCCCTGGATGATGTGATGTAGTTAAGTCAGACTCAGCTCCTGAACCATGGCGATAACTTGAGGCCCACTCCTCAGCCTTATGATTTAGAACTACTCATGAATGCAGTGCTTCAGTAATTGAGTCTTTTTATAATAGGCAGATAAGCCCCAAATGTGCCCTGAAAGGGAAATTGCTGCTGTTATTCTTATTCAACAAGTGATGAGATGGGGGAGGTGAGCTGTCTGGACTAAGGTCGCATATTAAGCTAATAGCAGTCACAGACTCAAAATGAAAAGAAAAAGTAAATAGTTCCTTCCCCCAACTACAGTGGTACTTCAGTTCTAGGGCCATTGCCCTTCACGGCCTTAGCTGAAAGTTTAGTTACATTGAGCTGCTTTTGATCACAGCAAGCTTTTCAGAGTTCTACCTACTTTGTCTAATGATATTGAAAAATCACATTTTTTTACTTGTTCACGGTTAAACCTTAGTGACCCCTCAGTGTATTCAATAAAGAGTCACATTGTCAGTCTGCTGACTCTGCCTCCTCTAAAGTGGCAAGGGATTAAATATGACTGAACATATTATCTCACCAGCCTACGCCCACATTAACAGTTGTTTCTCTAATTGGCCAGTGGGGGGTTGGGCTCTAAATTCTAGGTCTTTTACTATAGCCCTTTTGAGAAAACACTTTATTCAAGCAAATTATTAATTTTTATTTTTAAAAATAATGAA
Source organism: Ondatra zibethicus (assembly GCA_004026605.1). NCBI lineage: Eukaryota > Metazoa > Chordata > Mammalia > Rodentia > Cricetidae > Ondatra > Ondatra zibethicus. Next base: position 76,623 of record PVIU01008580.1, read on the forward strand.
ATGGAATCATGGAATTTTATCCAAACATCTCATGTCACTGTAGAATTTATGAATTATGCAGTGAAATAATCTGAGTCAGCATTATCAGCTGGCAGTCACATGGAGGAACCAAAGCTAAAGGGCAGAGACCGGGCCTGGAACACCTCAGGAAGATTTTTCTAGTTGGACTTAATGAGGCTGAGTTTTGTTTTAGTTTGTTTTCTACCTGTTTTCTACTGTGGTGATGAACATTGGTGGACAGGTTGCTTTCTCTCATCTCATATATACAAGAAGCCGTCACCTCCATTTCCATACCCAGGCATCCCGGAAGAATAGTTAAAAGGACAGCGATGCAAAGCAGACTGAGTTCCTCGGAGCTTTCAAAATGAGATGCGAAGATTCCGCTTTAGCTTGATGTATACTTTGGGAGCTTTAACACCCAAGCCTCATGCAGAACTCAGGCTGATGCAAAGCAACCTTGACATCCCAGAGATGATAGAAAACTCCCAAGATCTCTGTGGCACTGCTCCTATAGCGGGGCTCCCTGGCTACTGTTCCAATGCATTTCTCTATTTCCTGCCACATTCACTGTGTCATGCGTAATCCGAATTCTTTGCATTTTCCTGTAGAGTCACAAAGCATCCCTACCCCTATGAAATGATGGAAAATGTTGCTTTTTTTCAAACTCATCATGTTTCATTTCTGTATGTAGTACTTATCTCAGTAAATGGAAACCCTCCTTAATAACAATGGTAATTTATCAAGCTAAAAGTTAGTTAGCATCTATGAATCCTTTCATACATCCACCCATTGAATCAATTAACAAAACCCATGTATCAGTGCATGGACTCCAGTTACCACAACCCATTACTCTCTCTGCTGCCCAGACCGTTGCAGTGGCTTTCCCGTCTCAGAGTCCTGCCGATCTATCCCTCCTACTGTCTGAAGCAGACAATGATCTACTGCAATATAAACCATGCCAGGTCATAACTCAGGTCTCTGTCCACTCCTCTCCATGTCAGTCGTTCTAAGCCTGCCATCCCAACAGTGAGCCAGAGGAAGCTCTCTGATCTAGGCCCATCTTCTCCCTCCCTGTTTCTCATCTTGCTCCCTTTGTTTCCAGTCATTCCCACCTCTTCCTTGTACAAAGCAGCCACATTACCTCCTCAAGTCTTCTGCTTCCTCTGTATGGCATTCTTTCCTACAAGTTTCATAAAGAATGTTTTCTTAACTCTCTTCTGTTGAAATCAACTTTTATACCTTCATCTCTACAGTGCTGGTAATAATAAAACATTATATATTTTATTTTAATAATCTACCATTTTCCTTTCATACAAGTTTTTGTATAAATAAAATTAATAGAATTTCTATCTTTTGTTTATTCTTTAGTGCAAACTCCTTAGAAAAGCAGCAATATATAAGAATACATATATGTAGACATATATACCTCATAAGACACTTTTAGATTAGATAAGTGAAAAAAATCACCTTCTTACATTGCTGAAAGACTTAATGAGCATCTCAAAAAAAAATAATTGAGTCCTTTATCCCCTCAGAGGACCACAGTTTCTGGAAGGTCTGGAAGCACATGTCTCCTGGGCTCCAGACAGCCCGATGAAATGCTTCAAAGAAATGTCACTATTACTATTAGGTCCTGGTTATAATTTCACAAACTCCCTGTGGGTATAGTTAATCTGAGGCCCCTTTGAAAAAAAATGTCAATTACCTCTTGGCTTTTACTTTCTCTAGCACCATGATTAATTCTCTCTTCTTTTCCTTCACCTCAACTTCAGAGTCATACTCTTCTCAAATCAATTACAAAAGCACATGTGATAGCCTGGCAGAATTGTCTGAATTCAGTTCTCTTGCCCGTTTTGAAGTAAAATCCCCTCTGCTCTTCTCAGATTATCTGAGGATATTGAGTGTGATGTTTTATTGGGTTTGCTGTTCTATTTCAGTGTGAACATTATAGTATATTCTAATGAGAGGTGAAATAAATTTGCTAATGACATGAATAATTGTAAGTGTAAACAGTAGCTGAGTGTGCGACTCCTCGGAGAATGCCTCAATAAAGAAACAAACCCTGTGGAAGCCAACAAAGAGAGGAAGTGACAGCTGTAATCAAAGTCTCGTTTCCCTCCTGGCAATTTATACCGCAGGCTGGTGCCAAATGTTGGATCCTGGAGCAAATGGCAAGGAGGGAGGGAAGTGGATTAGGTTCTCAGTTTGCAAAGTCAGTCGATTATTGGAGATGATGTATGAAAAAGCGATGGAATCTGAGTGACTACTGAGCATTCCATAATTAAGCTTGAACTGTGCAATATATATAACTGTCCTCTGTGATAGGCATTTGCAAAGACACCGATGAGGAAGCAGGGATTTTATTCCAAAACCCTGGGGAGATGACAAAGCTGCAAATAACTATGCCAGTGATGCGGTCAAGTCGGGTCACAGAGGTGCAGCACGAAACTCTGTCGGCCAGGATGGGGCACGGAGGTGCAGGCACCAGACTCTGTTGGTCAGGACGGGACACAGAGGTGCTGATACCAAACTCTGTTGGTCAGGATAAGACAAGGACGTGCGGGCACAAAACTCAGGGTGAAAACCGAATATGTGTGAGATTTTAAGTCAAAGAAGGTGAAGAAGAGCATGCTCATGTCAGATGCAGCACTGAAAATTTCAGCTATAATTATCAGAACTAGCACAGGGAAAGATGGCAGGTTGGGCTGAAAGTTAGGTAAAATTAGTACTTAAGAACCATCTATGCTTGTTTACGACAAATGTGGAATAACTTAAGACTTGGGGGGCATAAATGGGGACATAATAAGAACTCCGAAATGCTAAGATTCTATCAGGAACTTTCAGGAGACATAGGAAAAACTACATTCTTTCTTCCATAGTCTCTCTTGGCATCTCTGGCACATTGCTTTCCAGAACACTCTTACAAATAACTAGGCTATTGTAAGTGATTTTAGATTGAAATAGTTATATTATTATTTGCCCCACTTTTTGGCTGAGGAAACCGAGGCCAAGAGAAATGGAACTATCCTACTAGAAGTCATACAGTCATAGAGAGACAGGGAGACACATACACGAGAGACAGAGAGAGAGAGAGAGAGAGGGAGAGAGAGAGAGCATTGTTAGGCTATTGCAGAAGAACACTAATAGACATTTGCTTAATATGCTATGGATCTGAGTCAATTAATTTAAAGCACTATAACTTTATTAAGGATTAATGAGTTGAATTAATAGTTAGCACTGTAAAATATATTACCAAATATTTTGGTAGTTTTACTGAAATATTTCTCATTTGCTTTGTTTATAATAAATGAACAGAAATCAAGGAAGATTAAGCAGAAACAGTTCATAAATTTGAGGTTTATGGCCAAAGCATGGAGATCCTCAAAACATGAAGAGCGAGAGGAAACTCTCATGTTGGTTGTAGACAGATCTTTTTCCTTAATACTAAGTGAGAAGTAGGTAGCTTGCCTTATGCAGTGTGTACAGGAGTGGCCATCCACCTTAAGGAACCATTTTTGCTGATGGAACTGAGGTGTTCAAGTCTGCTCCACTTAACAGCTATTCTGCTTTATTCTCACACAGTGTGTGTGAGGAAGTCAGTTACAAAAATGCTCTAAGCACTCTTATTTAGATTCGTTTTAAAAAGTGATGTGTAATACTACTCCCTATCCTCTCACTTACCTGTGTAGAGATAACTGCAGTTACGAAAGTGCTCAGAGAATTTAAAACAGAATATGATTCTGTAAAAAGCAACAATAATCCTTTTTCTTTCTACTCTCCAAAAGCAGCAAGCTGTGATTAATATTTTTCTACTTTTCTTTCTGGCCAGTTATTTAGTCTAAGAATAACTATCCTTTCCATATTCTTCATATTCATCCTTTGGCTAGTCTCTTTTACAGGTTCTTGGAACAAAAACCCAATCCACGATAGCATCACTGCAGACACTAATTGGGGCCAGAGAGCAACATCAGGACCATGTTATTATTTGCCTGACTATGCTCACATGAGTATATTTTATTTCCACATATAAGCCATAAAGCTCTCTTAAGTTGAGAAACCATAAGAAATAGGGAACTGTTGTGTTATTATAGCTTATATCATATTTTTAAATGTAAAATTAGAGCAGCCTTCATACAAAACTATATTTAAAACACTGCTTAGCCCATTAGCTCTAGCTTCCTATTGGCTAACTCTTACATCTATTGCAATATGTTATACCAATGTCAGCTATGAAAAGGACCATGAGTGTCACACCGAAGATGAGATAAGCACTGGGATATATTAGAGATGAACAGAAATCAAGAGAATGTCTCAGTAAGTTGATGAAAGGGAATGGTGAGGGGCTAAGGGAGATTTGAACATTTGGCCCGAGAACTTTGGTAAGTAATTAAAGTGGCTTTTGTTTCCACCTGAAGAAAACAGACCACGAACTGTGCACTTAGCACAAAGAAGAAACTATTGAAAATCAGAGTGGATGTTAATGAAAACAAAGTAACAAAATGAACAACAGAAACAACGAATAGCTTTAATCCTTATTTTTGGAGAAAGGCAATTTAATTAATGAATCTGTAATAATATTGATCAGGAAAAGGTCCCACGGAGCCGAGCAGAGCAGAGCGGGCAACCCTCACTAAGCCTGCCCTTGGGGCTGGGAACATCGCCCAACCAGCTTCCGCAGATTCATCTGGACCCCGGTAAGTGGGTCCCAGCCAGGCCCCGAGGCCTTCTGGCCACTTAGGGCCCCCTCTACTGGCTTTGCTGCTTATCCCAACCCTGCACGCCCCCGGGCATCCCTTCTCATCTGCGTGGTCCTATCGGCACCCGAACTCAGTCTATCCAGGCTGAGGCCTTGGGGGAAGGGCAAGTCCCCTGCTAGAGGGCCTCCTTTGTCCCACAGAGCTGAGTTGAGAAGAGCGGGCATCTCTCAGTAAGCCCGCCCTAAGGACTGGGAACCCCTGGGCGAGGAAGGAGCACAACCAGCTTCCGCAGATTCATCCAGAACCCGGGAGCCGAGTGGAGCCTAACAGAGCAGAGCGGGCAACTCTCAGAAGAGATGGGCAGGTGCCAATCAAAGAATTCATCCAACAACCTGAAAAGCAACATGATAACACCAGAATCCAGCGAGTATGGAACAGGAAAACCCGAGCAACCTATCCCAGATGAAGTAGAAGAAATTGACTTTAAACGTAGCTTTATGAAAGTTATAGTCCTTTAAAGAAGAGGTGAAAAACTCCTTTATCGAAAGGGATGAGAAAACTAACAAAAAGTTAGAAGAAATGAATAAATTCCTCAAAGATACCCTAGAAAACCAAGAAAACGCAATCAAACAGGTAACTGAAACAGTTCAAAACTTGAAAACTGAAATGGAGGCAATGAAGAAAACACAAACCGAGAGATGGCCAGAAATGGAAAATGTGGATACACGAAAGGGAACCACACAGACAAGTATAACCAACAGAATACAAGAGATAGAAGAAAGAATCTCAGAAGCAGAAGACACGATAGAGAAAATAAACTCAGTGATAGAAGAAAACAACAAATCCAACAAATTTGCAACACAAAACATCCAGGAAATCTGGGACACCATGAAAAGACCAAATCTAAGAATAATTGGGATAGAAGAAGGAGAAGAATTCTACTCCAAAGGCCCAGAAAATAT
>PVIU01008581.1:0-82080 GCA_004026605.1 Ondatra zibethicus
AAGAGGCAGATCATTGTTATGTTCATTTATTGGAATGATATCATTATAGTCTCCCCCAGGATCTATGACCTAGCCAGTGTTGCGGTTTCGGTGAAGATAACAATTCTATGTATGAGTTCCTTCTTCTGTAGCAGGCTTTAAATTTAAGCAGACTTAAAACCACCCATCTGTCATTGATTTATTCCCATAACACTGTGTCAGTATTGCACCAGTGAGAACATTTTACCAATTGCTATGGAAGCCCATAGGGCTCACTGGTAGATACGATAGTTGAATGATTTTCTACCGTGTTAGCATAAATAGAACCTTAGAACACTATGACAGCTAAGAATGGATGGAGATTCCATTTTAATACCAGCTTGATTTCTCCATGTCTCATGACTCAGATTTGTGATATCTTGAGCAATAGAGTTTTTCAACAATGGTGAAACCTGTAAGATTTGAGTGACCGGACCATGGAACCCCACTGACAACAAGACAATAGGTAACACACCTGACACTGGGCGTTTGATTTGACAACCTGACATGTCTGAAAATATCCCCCCATTATAAGGTAAACCCCATTTAAACTCCTTTTATCAGTATATATATTTAGGAATCTTCTACAATAGTAGGTTTCCATATTAGATTTTCAAAGGATTTTGTGTTAGTTATATGCCTCCATACTTAAACCTTTACCATGTCTTCCTATACTCTATTCAGTTTAACCCTTCCTGATCAGTTATTCATTCTTCTTCTCCATCCTTTATAAAGAATGCATTCTACTCTCCTTCTTGAACCTGCCTCTCCCTACACCATGGCTTCTTACTGGTTTCTTGTCTTCTATCAGTACTCAAATTTAAATACATATATAGACATAGATTTTAAAGGCATCTGCATGTGAGAGAGAACATGGAGTGTTTCTTTTTTTCTTTCTTGGTCACAGTTAATTTACTCAGTGTGATTATTTATAGATCCATCCATTGACCTTGTTTTTCACAATTTATTAACATTTTAAATATGTGTTTTCATTACCATCTGTGATTTTTGTGTACTTTTCTATCTTCATATTAATAGAATCCTTTCTACTTGATTATAATATAATAATATAAGCCTTATGAATCAAGTTCTTTTCTTTCTTTGCTCTTTTCTTTGACTTAAAATAATACCCAGAAGACACTTATTTGTTCTTTGACAAAGACAACAAAAATCACACTATTATTAAAGTCAACAACTTTCCCAATTATCACTACTTAGGTTCACATGACACCTCAGTATTTAAACATTTGCATACTACACTTACATGCTACAGCTTTAATCATATTTATATAATATTTATTCGCACTTTATTTTTTTGTCCATTTTAGACTTTATCTTGGAAATCATGAAAAAAATCAGAAAATTTGACAAAGCCGAAAATGGAGAATATCCACTGAAGCTACAGGCAAACTCACTGCTCATTTTGTTTCATATTCTTGGTGCTGAAGATGGAACCCAAGACCTCTTACATGCAAGACAAGTGTTGTTCTATGGAGCCATGCCCGCACCCCAAACCCATATAAAGTCCTACAGAATTGATATTTTGCCACAAGGATGTCAGTTTCTTGAACCATCCTTAGATTAAATATGGTATTTAATGGCATGTCTTGTATTTTCTGATTCTAAATTAATTTGCAAATCATGTTTACTGACAAGATTACAATTTGTCATAAAGTGTTTACTCACTAAAGCCCATTAATCTCTTCCTATGCTATGATGTTGCAATTTTAATTGTACCAGAGACTAAATAATTGATGTTGCTAAACATTAGGTGAGAAGATGTTATTTATTTTAGCCTCAGAATTGAAATAGGATTCGATGTTTATCTGATACAATATATGTTACTAAGTTTAAGACATGTGTTACAATGTAAACATTGCTACAGATAAAAGAATTTAATTTAGGATAAGAAATTTCTATACTTAGAAACAGAAAGGAAGGAAGGAAGGGAGGGAGGGAAGGAAGGAGGGAGGGAGGAAGGAAGGAAGGGCTATATAAAGCTATGTATGGGGAAGAATCTTTTACTGGTATTGTATTTAAACTATTGGGGTTGCAAATTAATTAAGAATTATGCAAGAATTGTTTTACAAATAAAAGTAGAGTAGTATGTTAAACAATGCATGCATTTTAAAGACCTTCTAATTTGGTGGGCCTAATCCCATGAAAGGCTCAGCTGTGTTTCCCTTATTCAAAAACTAATAACATCTTTCAACAGTACAGTCATCAGAAAAAAAAAAACCTTTTTTAGATAAACTGCCCCTATGATTGTTCTATCCGCTAGGTTTGACAGCTTAGGAGGCCACTTAAGCTGCTGGAGAAAACTCTTCAAGTAGATTTATAGCCTCCAAATTGTGTGAGGAACAAATGAATACAAGACACAATTCTCAGGATTCAGTGACACTCTTTTGAGAAGTCCTTTTAAATTTGGTGACTAAGAGTTGTTCCTTTAGAAGAACATGTTAATAATAAAAATCATGTCATGGGTTGCTGAGATTAAAAACCAAGTTGAGGGAAAAACATATATATATATATGAAAAAATATATATGATTTGCTGATTTCAGTTCATCATCATCCTTGTCAAGGGAAGCCAAGGCAGAAACTCAGAGGAGGAATGTAGAGACAGGAACCCAGAGACTTAGAGACAGGAACTAGAGCAATGTTATGGAGGATTGCTTATTTGGTTCCAGGCTTATACCCACCTACCTTTCATACACACCCTAGGCCCGTTGGCATTAGGATGGTAACCACCCACAGTGGGCTAGGTCTTCCACATAAATTAGCAAAACCAAGAAAACCAAGACCTATCTGATGGCAGCAATATCTCAGTTGAGGTACTCCCTTCCTAGGTACACCAAGTTGGCAACTAATGCTAACTGCAAAAGTTACTTAACGATTATGTTTTAATACTATTTGAAAATATGGAAAGCCCCAAAATGGAAAACTAACGCATTCACACTTTCTTTTGTGTTTCAGAATGTTGTCTTAGCAGCATCCGAAGCAGAAAACTTTCAACTTGCAGGCATCAATGTTTCCTAAAATGATATTTTGGGGATTTCTAGACCTAGATTTAAGATATTAATAGAAAGCAAATGAATACAGAATGCACCAAAAACTGATGTGTTTTTGTCTTAAAATGCAACTGACCCCATCATCTCCTCCATATGCATTCTGTTAAGGATTGAAAGATACTTACAAGAGTACTCCTTTTTCTCAACTGTAAAACAAACAAACAAATGAAACCTATCATACTGGTCCTTGATTAACAAAAGAAATAAAGAATAAGGGGGAAAAGATAATTATTTCCTACCTACTGTAAGGATAAGTTTGCTAAGTAGTTCAAAAATGAACAGAATTTGATCACAAGGCATTTAGAAATTAGGTGCTCAGAAACCTACTATGTTAAAATATGTTGCTGTGGGATAAAGCTGGGATTGGAATCCAGCTCTAGGAATCAGAACCCAAATTTAGCTACCTGAGTTCGGGAGAAAAAAAAAACTAACGCTTAGCTTCCATGCTAACATGGAAAATACACAGAGAATCTGTATACTGTTTATTATTGTGTTGTCTTTGAATTATTTGATTGCTGAGGAAAGAGCAACAACTGCTAAAAGACATTCGATTATTAATGTTGCTGGATTAATCCAGTTTGTATATTTTAAAAATGCCTCAACTTCAAAATTTAAGTCAAAAGATATGCTACTTTGGAGAAGAGATTTTGCTTTTGTTTCCAAAGGAAGTGAGAGGCTATGCATTCATTCGGGATTAAGAAAAATAAGGTTTGAACAAAATGTGTTCACTTCAAAATTTAAGTCAAAAGATGTTACTTTGGAGAAGAGGTTTTGCTTTTCTTTCCACAGGAAGTAGGAGGCTGTGGATTCATTCCGGGGTGAAAAAAAAAATAAGGTTTGATCAAGGAAGACTTGCTGAAAAATCTCCAATGGGAGCAGATGACCTAGATGAAACAACGTTTCAGAGTACATTTGTTGAAGATTCCTCTGAGTTCTACCTCCAGAACAGCCTCAAGATTGCCGAAATGATCCAGCATTACATAATGCTCAAGTAAGGATTTGACCATAATTCTAAATTTTCTTTGGGTCCCCATATAATTATCAGTGCCCCCAATTAGCAGGAAGTAGCATAGAAAATTAGATCTACATCCCCCTCAAATGGATTATGGATGTTTTAATTTGTTTAGTGTATTGGTTACAAGTTGTTAAAGATAACGGGATAATGGTCAGGAAAAAAGCTAAACAAATAAAATTAGATTCAAGGTTCTTTTTTTCTTTTTCTTTTTCTTTTCTTTTTGGTCAGGCAGTGGTAGCACATGCCTTTAATACCAGCACTAGGGAGGCAGAAACAGGCAGATCTCTGTGAGTTCAAGGTCAGCCCAATCTATAGGGCAAGTTCCAGGATGGGTTACATAGCTACTGAAAAACCCTGTCTCAAAAACCCAAAATAAATAAGGAAAGAAAGAAAGAAGGAAGGAAGGGAGGAGGGAAGGAATAAAGGAAGGAAGAAAGGAAAGATGGAAGGAAAAAAGAAAAGAAAAGAAAAGAAGATATAAATATGATAAGATGAAAGATAGATTATTGAATCTACTCTGAAAAGAAAAATGGAGAATATAGATATGATAAGATTAAAGGGTAGATTATTGAATCTACTTTTTAAAATCAACTTTTAGTTTTAAATGTTTTACATTGGTTTTACTTTTGCATATTGTATGCAAATTTTGTATATTGATACAAATTTGAGATTAATTTTGCTAAAACATACTGTGCATACAATTATAATCTTATTCAAGGTATCACACCTATACAGCTCACTTAACAATGTAATTTAAATGTCTAGCCCTTGAAAATTATTATTATCAACTGTTTAGGAAAATAAAGGAGTATAGGTTAGCAGTTAATTACCTAGTATAATTAAACTTGTAGTCACATTAGGTATGTTTTCAAGGTCAAGCAAAGATATAATTTAGATAAATAGGTCAACTTCAAACATTACAGAGATCTACAGAATATGGCGTTTAAGATGTTTTCATAACCTAGGTTCTTCTTTTTTATGACAATGAGACATGTGTGCTCTTGGCAGCACCAGTTTACTTCAGAGAAGATAATGGGTATCAAAGAAACTCCACATGGAGTTTACTTTCATTGTGGCAAAAGTAAGCCACTAGGCAAGAAAATACTCCTGCCTTGACTGCTGACAGTGTGCTGTCCTAATTAGACAAGCCTTATTAGAAAGTACTACAGTTTGATCTGTGTTGTTTCAGCTCTTGGTTTTCTATGCCACAAAATAAGTTGTATTTGTTAATCTCTTTAGCATTTATGTATCTCATACATTTGTCAAAAGGATAACTGGTATTTTCAAGTAAGTATTTTAGCTGGGCAGTGGTGGCGCACGCCTTTAATCCCAGCACTCGGGAGGCAGAGGCAGGCAGATCTCTGTGAGTTTGAGGCCAGCCTCATCTACAAGAGCTAGATCCAGGACAGGCTCCAAAGCTACAGAGAAACCCTGTCTCAAAGCACCAAAAAAAAAGTATTTTACATATACATTTCAATATACATTATTAGGGACAATGGATGCATATGGAGGACTGAACATATGACAGAGAATGCATGTGAAATACATTTGCCATATTAACCTTTAAATTAATAGAAACTAAATGGAAGCTAAAAAAAATAAAAGCAACATCAGACTTTAAATACACTAATGAGTATGATAAATGACTATGAAACAAGAAACATAAAATTTACCTAGTCCTACCACACAAAGGAAATCCCTTGGAAGATACAGAATTAGTCAGTGTCATGTAGATTTATTGCTTACAACATTTATAGTAGCATAATGCAAGTGATCCCATTTAATGAATTCTGCAGATATTTGCTGTGTTCTTTACACAAAACACCCACCTGCGCACTGTGGAGAATACAGCTACGGCTTGGTACAGTTCTGTGAAGAAGTTCTGTGTTTTCTTGGTTCACGTCACACAATTGTCATAATAGAAAAATGGGGGAAGTGTTTTAGGTACACTAGTTAGAAAATCTATTGTAAGTTCTGCTTGTTTTTATTATAAATTCTAGTATATTTGTTCTTTAGTCATTTTATACAGGTCTGTATTGCATTCTGGTTAGTCTCATCATCCCCAACATACTTTCCTCAACCCCTCTCCAATCCTTGACAACCCTGCTCTTCTCAACAAGTCACTATCTCACATCAATGTCTTTAGCTTTGATTAATGGCACACTGAGTTTAACTAGGATCACCTGTGTGACCACAGGCTTGTGTTAATCGAAATCTTCTGGATTCAACTGTGACCATGCAACAGAAGACAATGAGTGCCACTCCTTCAGAACCCATCGATAGCCAGTAATCCAACCCTAAGAAGTAGGTCACTGTAAACAACTGCACTGTAAATCTAAGACCTGATTATACAGGCCAGCATGGTAATTCTAGTGAAGTTATGCATGGTGGGAAGAGACAAGGCTCAAGAAAAGCATCTCAGACATTATTCCATATGAAGAAAAGAGACAATAAGAGACTACCTCGAGAAAAGTGGCTTTGTGAAAGAAAAACATGTGATAGTCAGTTGAGGTTGATGTTAGATGTAATTTCTTAAATGATAGAGCTCTTTAACTTACAGCGAAACTAAAACGTTCACAGTTATATTACTTGGAAGAAAGAAGACAAGGAAAACATGGCTGATGTCTACTGAAAAAAAATTGGGTGGGTTCCATAATGGCAGGAAAACATATCGTTTTCTTTTTGAATTGTAATTTTATTACTTCATAAATTTTAGATTATATAATTAAAGCACTTCCTCTATCCCTTTTCTTTCTCTAACTCTACCACATACCCCTTCTTGTTCTCTCTCAAGTTCAAGGCTTCTTTCTTCATTAAGTTTTGTTATGTATCGGACAGTGGTGGTGCATGCCCTTAATCCCAGCACTTGGGAGGCAGAGGCAGATGGATCTCTGTGAGTTCGAGACCAGCCTGGTCTACAGAGCTAGTTCCAGGACAGGCTCCAAAGCCACAGAGAAACCCTGTCTCGAAAAAAAAAGTTTTGTTATGTGCATATATGTTTATGTAAAGACATATATTTCCAAATATAACATACTAAGTGTGTATAATTTTGCTTATATGTATGCTTTCAGGGCTGACCATTAAATAGATATGAGCCTATGATGCGTGCACATGCATTTTTATACTTATGAGTTGGGTAATGGATTCAAACAATTTTGAAAATCATATCATTGCACCAGATATATTTTAAAAGAAAAGATTGTACATAGTTCAAAAAAGTAAACATTCAAAAGGTAGCTTGTTTGCTTGTAAGCCCTATGATGACTATATTCAAATCTCATATATATTTAAATATATATATTTAATTCAGATATGTCTTTGAGGGGGTTCATAGATATAGTGAGCTTTGTTCATCTGATAAAGGTAAAATTATGAAAAAAAAGCTCAGTGCATTGCTCATTTATCATCAGAGAAACTACCTTCCTATAGCAAGATGGTGACAAATACAAGACCACAGACCGTATGCAGGCAGAAACAATCCTTGAAACACTCAGCCCTAAATGGGACATTTCCATCAAATCCCTCCCCACAGGGCTCAGGGAACCCCACAGAAGGGGGGGCAGTAAAACTGTAAGAGCCAGAAGGATGGAGGATACCAAGGAAATAAGTCCCTCTATATCAACAGGGTCAACATACATATGAACTCACTAAGACAGGGCCTGCACAAGTCAGCACATTATAGGATTCTATAACAGAAAGGAGAATGACCCCATCCTTAACTAAGAAGTTAGTTATCTCCAATTGACAACTACTTGAAAATAAAATTTAGTTTCCTCCAAGAAAGTCTCACCGTGGAAACAGACTACATTTGAGGGTAGGCCACATGCCCACTAGTAGATGGCCAACAGAAAAGGAATTCATATCATCTTTGGAGGTTCCTTGTCTCATAATATGATGTCAAGTCTTTATTTTTATTTTTTGTTTTTAATTTATTCTTTTTTAATTCAGTTTTTAGTTTTATTTTCTCCTTTGGGTATTTATCACAGCTTCCAGTTTTGTGTTTTTATGGAACCTGTGAGTGTGCGAGGAACTGAGTCTCTGCATCAACGCCCATTTCTTGTACCTTCTCTTGGGTTCTTTTCATACTGTTTGTTGTGTTCAATTCTGAGGTATTAGTTTATGTTTTACCTTATTTTATTTTATTATCTCTTAAACCTCTGTTTGTTTTTTGATGAGAGACAGAAAGGGGATGGATCTGGATGGCATCCGGTGTGGAGGAAGAAGGAGGAGTAGAAATAGAGGAAACCATAATTAGAATATATTCTATGCAAAAAACTATTTTCAAAAAAAGAAAAAAATTTGCTAATTGAATTAATAAATAAAGTGATTGATATTGGAAAAAAGAAAATCAATGAGATGGCCTTGTTGGAATGAGAATTATGCAAGCCTCAAGGAAGACTGGGTAACACAGTGGTCCTACAAAAATGGCTAAAAAGAATGATCAGCTCTGTTTAGGAATGTGATGAGTTAACCAGAGGTCTTGAGAAGACCTAATTATTTGGAGATAAAACTATTCTCGGTCCTGTAACAAATGAAATTATAAATTCGTGTGAATGATTTGGTAACAAACACCTGGGTGAGGAGTTCAGATAACATTCCATTTTATACAAAGTAAGATCCAAATAGTACATTTGAATTTATGTAGGTATGGCCTGATGTTTAATTCTTTTGAAGGTAATATCAATTCAGAATTAAGGAGAAGGGAAGCCACTCCTATATCTTATTTCGAGAAGTTGCTAAAGTAGCTGCTTATATGTGAACAGAGTTCAGTAATATTTACTTAAGCATGGATTACTCCTAAATAGTGGCAAGGATATCCTAAAAGGGAGACGCCTAGTGTAGTTCTTCGGCTATTCGAAGCATCATCTTATGGGCTTATTGCAAAAATCTCAGGAAGTAAGTCCAGATTCATTTTCTGGAGAGTGATTCTGGTCACCAGTGGTGTAGGCATGGACTCTCACCCATCACATACTCTGTAGTTTAAAAAACAAGTATATAGCTTAAAAACTCTGTAGTTGAAAAACCAAATATATAGAAAGAAGTCTTGGACTTTGTCACCTTCTGTTAGCTATTCCCTTCACATTGAAACATTCTATTTTCATCCCACAGGGAGAGTCATTAAGAATGAAGAAGTAACCAAACCCCTTAAGCCTGGGAGAGCTGAAACACCCCGGAATCCTAAGGCACCCTCCCCAAGGTTCCATACGTAATAAACAGTTGCTGGGAAGAGGACTCTGATTTGCAGACAGATGCAAGGAGCTACCATGTGACTCACGAGTTAGAAAGAGGAGGGCTTTTGGTGATGCAGCTATTTTCAACTGTTTTTAATTGGGGAGTTTTCTGACAGGCCAGAGGAGGACAGGGATGGACCTGTGTCTCCAATCTTGGAGGAAGCATATGTGAAAATAAAAAGATATGATCCTGAGTTTTGAATCCTTTAAATAACTCATGCTGACTGAGGATCGAGAAGACAGTTGTGCCCGTCAGAGAGAACATTTCTAGTGGAATCGAATGACTGAATCTAAGTAACAATGACTGGCAGAGAGAATGGCTTAATGAGTCATTAAGTGCTGTACACCGTGCCTTATTACTTGATTCCTGCCCTTTCTGCTTTGTTTTGTGTTTTGCAATCCTCAAAATGACTTATTTATGTTATTTCTATCCCTCTTTTCCAGAGATGTTTGTCAAAGACCTAAGAGGGAGACAGAGATGATGCATAGAAATGGGGGAGGGGATTTCATCCATATATCATGTTATATCTAAAGCACAGACCACAATATAAGGACATGATATTTGACCAGACAGAAATGAGGAGGAGGAAGAATGGTTATTGTAGTCTTCTCCAATGATTCGAGTTCCTCAGAGTGACATTCACTGTGCTGGAAGAATGTCTGTTTATAGACTTTTCGCTGATGATTTGTTTATGAATCCTGACGAAGGGTGGGTAGATTAGAAAAATAAAATACAAAACAAATGAGAACAGAACTTATCAAGAGCAGGAATAATTTTCAAGTTCAGCAAAGCATACAAAATTCTGAAGTTGTACAATAGCTAGGTTTGCGTGAACTTCCCTGCTGTTATCATATAATTAAACAAGACGACTAGAAGAGAATTCTGAGGTGAACAGGAATATATTCCACTTGGCTGACTTTCCTGCTGAGCAAATGTTTCTCTTGGCTTGAACACAGACCTTCATTCATTTTCATCATGAATCGTTTTCCTGGAAGTTACTGTTGCATAAAGGCTGCTTCTCTGATTTCTGATCAACCCAGACAACCATAGTCAGTAGGTGGGAAATGAACTTAACATGAAAAGTTTTTAATCTTCAGATATTCCCTGAAAGTTTCTCACTGTAACCTGGACTTTCTGTGCAGATTCACACAGGGTCATCTCAGATTTGAGTCTGATTAGCTTTGTGAATTTGGTTTATGCCTCACATAACTTTTCACAGTCAGTCTCCCTGTAGTTTGGTGGGAAGAGTTCATTCACCATCAGAGGTAATACAGGTGTTTCCCCCTCCATGCTTCACAGGCTACGAATATGCCAAAGGATTCCTCTAGACAGGCAGAAAATACAATCTTGGAGAGCTAATAGAAATATTTATACAGTGAAATACTGTGTCATTTTATTATAAAAGTGTAACTTATATTCAAATAATTCATCACTTCTTATGAAGGATAAGGAATGGTAACATGCTCAAATGTTGAATGAGGTGTATTATTGGAACCAATTTTTCCTCTCTCTGTAGATATTCATATTATTTAAACGTTTCACAATGATGCAGAATTTGATCATACAGTTTCAAAAATGTTTAAATTGAGTAGGAAGTTGCAAACACTTCTTGATAATCAATAAACTTTGGATTAATTTGAAACATGTAATGCTAGATATGGAATGAGTTTCAGAAATCATCCCCAAGCTGATATTCCAGAAAATGAAATTTTGTTCCATCTGAATGTGGGAAATCATTTGTTCCCGTCAAGCAATCACACTGTGGGAGTTACGTATCTATCTCTCCCCTTAGCAGTTAACCTAAGACACAAAACGTCTTCCTGGTGGAGCCCCAGCCCCATGTGTGCTTTGCTAATTGGCTGATCCGCTGGTCTGTATGATTTCTTTTTACATAAATATCTACTAGAATTTACCAAGCTACCTGGCCTGCCATCACGGCCCTAGGTGGGTGTTGCTGGTGCATCACACAAGAATGACAACAAAAGCCATGTCTAGGGATCTTGCCATGGGATGATTCTACAGAGGCACTCGTTCTTGTCACAGTATTGTGGCTAGGGAACAGTAAATTTGGAAACTAAGAATATGCATTTTCCTTTTCACTGCTGCCTGAAAACATGATTTTATCCTAAAAAATATTTCCACTTTAAAGTATTTCCACTTTAATTTAAGATATACTTTAAAAATAAATAAAATGTTAAGAAAAAATTGGACTGGAAAATCACACCATAAACACAAAAGCCTGCTATTTAATTAGTAATGATGTCAAACAAATCAAACTGCCCATTAAGGTATGTTAGCCTCACATGAGCCACTTAAAAAATTAAAGCAAAAATAAAAGCCAGGATGAGAGAATATGTTACTCAAGAGGGTCATTTATAGCTCTGAATGTTCTTTTACTTCATTTTTTACAAAGTATTCAACGTGAATTGTCTCTTTTAGCATATTGGAGGATAAAATCACCTGCAAATGCCAATAATTTGGGTCTGAGTCTAGAAATTTATGTGTGTAAATGTAAAAATATTTGCATACAGCCCCAAATGGAGGAACAGGTGGGATGCAAAACTTAGTTATAATGGTGGCCATTTATACCTACATTTACATTGTGAGATGCAATTTGGATATAAAGCAATTCGATTGTTGATTATTCAAGTGATACATTACAGAATGATTTGCCTTTAAAGACAGCAATTATCCTGAGAATGAGACCCTGGCTGTGTGTCTTTTACATTCTAATTTATTCCCACACATATTTTCTTTTTTTAACATTTAGTGTGTGTGTGTATGTGTGTGTGTGTGTGTGTGTGTGTGTGTGTGTGTATCACAGCATATGTATGAAGTTCAAAAGACAACTTGCTGTAATCAGTTCTCTTTTTCTACCATGTGATTTTCTGGTATTAAACTCATGTTCTTGGGCTTGGTGGCAGGCTTCCTTAGTGGACTATTTCACTGTCCCCTGCATGTGTTTTCTTAAAGACTTAAAGTGTATTCTGTTTACTGATTATGACTCAACTTTTAAGTGGGTACATGCACATGCTATTCTTCTACTGTTTTAGTGACCCATAGACTATGCTATAAGAATGATAATTGTGAAATTAAGTTGTAAGCATAGTTGTAACTTCCATTTAAAATATGAATACTTTTAAACCAACAAGTTGGTCATGGTTCTAGGTGTGTGGCCTTCAGCAACTTACTGTTTTACATGATAGAGTCTAACAAATGTAAAGCCTCCATTGCTCACTGTTGACAGCAGTTTTAGGGAAGTATTGATATGCAAAGACTTGGGTGCCACACATTTCAAAGTAAGGATTATTTCCTAATTCTTTAATGTTGATCTACTGGCATGGGGCAAGCAATAGAACTGATAATGTGATTTGTAGCTGCCTGGGCAAAAGGCTGACTCTTCCTATTGCACAAACAACTAGCACAAGCAACATACAGGAACACAACCTACTCTGAGAGACAGAGACTTTTGTAAACATTGGACAAAAAGTACTCTAGTGAGACCTAGATTCTGTCTTAAAACCATCAGATCAGACAATGTTTTTGAATTTGGTGCTTCTTAATCTATTTTTTTCTTTGTGTATATACCAGGAATTTCATCTAGATTTGTCCTTGGTCTAAGCTCCATCAACTACGACTTTGAGTAAATAAAGACTAGGGTTCTTTTTCTTAAAGAAGGTATTCATGTTATGACAAATTCTAAGAGATTCTTTTCATGCCTAGATACAGAGTTTCCGTACTTCCATAAAAGAACCAATCATAAAAAGAAAGAAACATAGTTCTGCTCTTTCTCCACTAACCACTGTGTCCCAGGCATCTGAAAAGCCTTCAGTAATTAGCAGTCAATCAACTGAGATGGTACTGGGTGCTAGGGGAGTATTGATGGCTAGAAAGCAATTGGTGGGGAAGAGGGGGCAGTGGCAATACAGGGGAGGACAGAGTGGGCCCTGAGGAAATACTGAAGAATGCAAGGCCCTGTAGTGGTTCGGACTGTTCAATCAGCAAGCGCTCACTTTCTGTGGATAGGGCACTGTCTTACTTAGGGTTTCTATTGCTGTGAAGGAACATCAGGACCACGTGACCCTTATAAAGGACACATTTAATTGGAGATGGCTTACAGTTTCATATGTTTAGTCCATTATCCTTATGGCAGGAAGCATTGTTGCACATAGGCAGACATGGTGCTGGAGAGGTAACTTGGAGTTGTGTATTTGGCAGCAGAAAGAGATAGTGAACCACCAGACCTGGCTTGAGCTTCTGAAACCTCAAAGCCCATATCCAGATCCAGAAGAGGGCACCCGATCTCACTACAGATGGCTGTGAGCCACCATGTGGTTGCTGGGAATTGAACTCAGGACCTCTGGAAGAACAGTCAGTGATCTTAACTTCTGAGCCATCTCTCCAGCCCATTTTAAAAAAGATTTATTTATTTATTATGTAGACAGTGTTCTGTCTGTCTGTATGCTTGCTGGCCAGAAGAGGGCACCAGATCTCACTACAGATGGCTGTGAGCCACCATCAGTGGCATACTTTCAGCAGGCTCTACCAACTGGGAAAACAAGCTCTCAAATAGCTGAGTGTATGGGGGTCATTTCTCATTCAAACCACTACAGTGATGCTTGGTGGACTGGGACAGCTAACAACAGCGACTGAATAACACAGAGAAAGGAGACTTCTTATAGAACTCATATACAAGTACATGTACTTGGAAAGGTAAAGTTAGAACTCATCTCCCTGTTACCATAATTTTCAGTCTTAGTGAAGAAGTCTGAGGAAACATGGGATATAAAAATAGAAATGTTTGCACTACAATACATGAAAGAATGTATCAGATTGTCTTTTCTACATGTGGGTCTCTGTGATTCATATCTGTTTTAGGTTCATTTAATACCTCAAACTATGTTTTTTGCTAGAATGATTATACCCATTCTTACACTTCAAAAGCTTTTCATACCTAATGCAATTTTAAAATGCTGAATCTAAAAGAAGTTTCCATGACAAAAGTTTCGAAGGCAAACCAAAATGAATAAATTTCTCCGTCTCACATGAAAAATACTTAAAAACACAGAAATAATTAGTGTTTAAACCTGAAGATAAGCATACATTAAAAATTACAGTAACATAAATTTCACTTAAATAAATATACAAAGTGCCTTTTGAAAAGACTTATGTCCTGGAAGGCAGCAAACATATTCAGTCATTTTAAGAGTATAATAAATATTACTGAAAAAATGTTAGAATTGTGTTTCTGTGGCTAAGCTATTTCTAAAAGATGCCAAATTAGGGCAATCCCAAAAGAATTACCAGATTGTGAGAACAATTTTGCTTGGTCCTTGGAAAGGTGACATGGGAGAGAGAGCAACTCCTGCATATGTATTTCATATACTGGATTATTTCAGGTGACTTTTGCATGTAGTAAGTACACTGACAGAAAATAAAGATGGCTCATTCAATCAGAATGATACAGGATGCCAAAAATTCTCCCATAATCTAGTGATTGTCACATATATTGATTTCACTAAATTTATATTACCATAAAACTCACTAACACACCAAGGTTAGTAATTGGGGGATGAATATTGGAGACACACACTGTAGCTCTGGAGATTTGACTTTATCAACACCAATGTGATATTTGGTTTTGTTTTTAAACAGGATCCTTTAAAATGGCTTCGTATGTCCTCAAACTCAATTATCCTGCCTCAGCCTCAAATTGCTGTAATTAAAGGTGTGTGCTACCATATTGCCATGTACTTCTCAGTGGAAAAGAGATCAGGTGGTCAAACAGATGTGCAGACATCACGGAAGTCCTCAAAAGAACTCCAATTAGACGGAACTCATAACGTTAGACTAAAGTGGGGCTGGGGTAGGAGGAGGTCCATAATAGACTAGGTTATATAAATAAATATAGTAATGGAAATTTATACGAATTATAGGCAGCATATAATCTAACACTTTCTAAAATGTAGGAAGATCTAGAAAGAAAGAAAAAGAAAGAAAGAAAGAAAGAGGGAAGGAAGAAAGAAAGAAAGTCAATACTAAAATCAAGAATCAAATGAATTGATTTTAGTGTTCTGTGCAAGGACTGCAAATACCTATTGATATTGATACTCATGACTTTATATATACATATATATTTAATACTAGATAGATAGATAGATAGATAGATAGATAGATAGATAGATAGATAGATAGATGTCTTTTTAAGTCAGGTATGACTGTACACACCAGTAATCAGAACTCTTTTGGATCCCTAGATGGAAGCATCTGGAGATCAAAGAACCTGAGAACTTCTCTTCAAGACAAATATGTAATCAAAGAAGAATCTGCTTCATAAACTTCCTCAAAGCCCCCTAACTAGTCCCAGAAATCTCTGTAGTTTTGGTAAAAATTAGATGTTTTTTTAATTTAAGGTGGATTGTTTTTACTTCCTTTATAAGGAGATTTTAAGACTTGTGTCTGCCAGTTGGACAATATTCTAAATGTTTACCTTATATAAAAATAATCATCTACAGCCCCACAGATGCTAGGTAACAAAGAGGACTCAAAGGGGAGACAGGGACACATGTATTTCCCTGGGAAGGGAAAAATAGAGATCTCCTGTGTAGACTGAGGGCTGGAGAGGATGGGAACATGAGGGATTGGGTTGATGGGGAGATGAAGGGGGAAAATAATGAAAAAGACATCTTGATGAGGAGCCTTGTTTGAGGTGTCAGGTAGAAACTTTGGTGTAGGAGGTCCTTCTGTTTGTGTGTTGCTTTCATTGGTTGAATAAAGAGACTGCCTTGGCCTTTTGATAGGACAGCCCTTAGGTGGGCAGAATAGACAGAATGTTGGGAAGAAGGGAAGTATGGCAGATGCCATGATTCTCCTGTCCAAGATGGATGCTGGTTAGACTCATGACAGTAAGCCACAGTCAAGTGGCGATACACGTTAATGGAAATGGGTTAATCAAGATGTGAGAGTTAGCCAATAAGAGGCTAGAACTAATGGGCCAGGCAGTAATTTAATAATACAATTTCCGTGTGGTTATTTCGGTAGTTAAGCTAGCCTGGGCGGCCGGGGCGAAACACAGCCCGCTCCTCATTACTACAAAACTTGGTGCAAGGGAAACTCCCACGAATCTTTAAGGACCACCAGCTAAGACTGCTAGCAACAGTGGATAGGTAACCTGAACTGGCTAGATTGGTAACTACCCCAATTTTCTTCAGAGAACTTTCTTTCAGTGACTATGGAAATAGATGCAGAGATCAACAGCCAAGCACTTCGTCAAGCTCAGGGAATCCTACTGAAGAGAGGGAGGGAAGCCTGTAAGAGACAGGGACTCAAGGCCGCCACAAGGGCACCCACGGAAACAACTAACTTGGGTTAATAGGAGCGCACAGATAGATCCTGAACTGACCGCTAGGGAGTGTGCATGGGACTGAGCTAGGTCCTCTACATACATTTGATGGTTGTACAGTTTGATCTACTTGTGGGATTAATAGTGGTGGAAGCAGGGCCTGTCCCTAAGGCTTTGCTGGTTTCCAGGAACCTACTTCTACTACTGGGTTGCCTTGCCCACCCTTAATACAAGGGGAGGAGCTTAGTCCTACCTTACCTTGATATGCCATGCTTTGTTGACACCCATGGGAAGTCTTCGCTTTTGTGAATAGAAACAGAGAAGGTGTGGATTAGTGGGACTGTGCAAGGGAATGCAGGAGAAGAGGGAGTGCAAACCAGTCAGGATGTAAAATTTAATTAATAAAGAATATTCAATCAAAACGTTATCCCTGGAATTAACCCTATTCTTATTTTTTAAACTATTTGAACACTGTGTTCCCAGTTTCTGGCATCACTTAGGGGGTTTAGCAGCCTTATTGGAGGAAGCATGCCATTGGCAGTAGGCTCTCAGATCTTACTGCAGTACCCTTCTTCTGGTTCTCTTGGTCTGCTTGGAGTTTGCAGTTTAAAATGTGATCTCTCTGCCTCCCACTGCGGTGGCTACAGTACATCTCCAATAGCATTAATGCACTGTTTGTTCCTCTGGAACTCTAAGTCTAAATTAAACCCTTTCTCCTCAAACGTGTTTTATTACGGGACCAGGAAAGTAATTAATACAGTTACCATTGTATGATTTTCTTGGGGAAGATATGAACAACATCTACTCCAGATGGGGCAACTGTAAAAGAGCAAAGAAATTATTTTACTCAGATGCAGCTTAGGAAGACAGTGAGTTTATTTGGGTAACTTGCAAAAATATCTGATACATATTTTTGTAAGATAATGCTTGCAGGAGCATGGATGACAAAAAAGGCAGTTGTTTTATGTAAAAATGTACCCTGTCATGAATGAGGACTCACGGCAGCTGCATCTCTGGAGCTTTCTGCACAACTTGTACTAAGCTTTGTCAGTTTGAGAGTCTTTCCTCCTGAACCATTACTACCTCATATATAAGCTTTGGGAGGGACATTGTTTCAGGAACTTCCTGAGAACTATGAGTTGTTAAGTTCCTGATTCTTTTTTATTTCATATTCTTTTATTTTTCATTCAAAAATTTACACTTCCTCCCCTTCTCCCAGTCCCCTCCCAAGTTCCTGATTCTTGTATGTTCTGTTTACCTCCTGTATCATGAGGAGCATCTTTTCAGAACAGAGTGATTCCATTCATGGGAAATTGATATCAACAATCACAATGGGAAATGTCAGACATGCACAAACTGTATTCCATGTAGGAATCAAAGGCCACATTGCAAGTGCATTGAGATTTTCTTTAAAGTATGGTAAGTAGTACATTATTATCTTTTATTATGTAGTTTTCACTTTATATTTTCAGCTCAGTTCATGTTTTATCTTATGAGCAAACTGGTCTATAGGTGTGTGATAAACTTCCAAAATAATAGATATAATGGATGTGGAAGACAAGATTAGAGGAGCACTTCTCAACATTGTTTTGTTCTTGTAATGTATGCAAACAAAACATTCTTTTAGCAGAACAAATCAGAAATTTTATATCATCCTTTATTTACATTGCAAATCACATTAAATATTGATGGGAGTAATTCAGCTTTTCTGTCTTTACCCAAATTATTGCCCCTTATTGCCCCTGTATCTAGATCCCTTCACAGTAGTGAATCATCCATACCCATTTGGAAAAGACAGCATTCTGATGCACTCCATATTCCTACTCATGATGTGAGGCTAAGTGGAAATAGCTCTTATGTCTTTAGTTCTCATCTTGTCTGTTTCAGAAGCATTAGGAAGATTTCTCACAATGTACTTTTTAATTCTAAGCTTTTCCTTTGTTTAGTTTCTTTTGCTAAAAAATACTATAAATGGCTTTAGCTACTCAGTTTCAGCAAGGCTAAAGTGGAATTGAGTAGCCTGCCTTTTTCCCTCTTTTCATCATATGCATTACTTGCAATCTTATTTTGCTATTACTACTATTAAACTATTTTATTGCCATTTCTACAATAAAATCGTATATGCATACACATATATAATTGGTTATACATATATAAAAATATACACATATAATTAATGATATAACATTTCCTGATAGGCATAATATAAAATAAATTTCAAATATCTACTATAAAATTGTAGTTATATAACTTAAAGGGAAGAAATTTCCTATTTTTCCTTGTGTTAGTATATTTACAATTGTGTGCATGTATGTTTGTGTGTGTACATTATACAATTGTGTGTATGTGTGTGCACATGAGATATTGCTTTTCTGTACATATGTATTATTCCTCTTCATATGCTTATCCTGACCCAAAGTATGGCTCTCTGTAGCCTTCTATTACCTGTAGCTTCCTATTGAATTGGGACAGTTCAGGGTCCCAAAGGAGGTTAGAAAGAATGAGTGACAGTTGTTGGGTTTATGTCTCTAGTTTTCTTCCTGAAGGATGGCAGATCTCTTTGCAAGTCTTACTTCCGCGTCATGATAGCTGTGGCCTGCTACTTTCTTCAGGCCTACACACTGTAGGGACCTTGAAGTAATTAACCTTTGGAGATACACTACATTTTATTTCCTTCAGTTGTCTATCCCCACTTTATCCTAATTTAGATATGACACCTCTTTCCTAATGGGAGTCTGATGGGAAATTCCTCATTTAATGCATACACATACATGCACACACACAAGCAAACATGTGCTTACCATTCAGTTTTACTTTCTTAGCAAGCTACTGTGATGTAATTACTTTTAGTCTCATTTTGTATTTTGTATGTGAGAGATCTCATATTACAGTCAATGATATTATTCACATTCTTATCTACATATTTCACCAAATTTTCATAAATATTTTTATAAGCTCCTAACACTAGATTGTAATGTCAAAGTGTATGTGTATTTTATTTCCTATTTCAGTGACACTGGTAATTATTTTGTTTTTAATTAGTTTCATTAGTTTGCATTCCTACTGTCTAAGGAAGTTTAGGTGAGCATAACGAAAACATCATTGAACCGATGGTTTGAAGATTGTATGTTTTTCTCTTTTTTGTTTTTTAAAATACTTTATTCATTTTGCATACCAACCATAGCTCTCCCTCCCTTCCTTCCTTTCCTTCCTCCTCCCTCCCATCCCCATCTACTCATCAAAGACCATAAAGTCTCCCATGGGGAGTCATCAAAGCTTGGCTTATAAAATTGAGGCAGGACCAAGCCCTTCCTCTGTATGAAGGCTAAGCAAGGTATCCCACCATAAGAAATAGGCTCCAAACAGCCAGCTCATGTACCAGGGATAAATCCTGGTCCCACTGTTGGGGCCCCACAAAAAGACCAAGCCATGCAACTGTCACCCACATTCAGAGGGCCTACTTCAGTCCCAAGCTGATCTGGGATTCCCCTCTGTGTGCTGTGAATACCTTTGATTAATAAAGAAACTGCCTTGGGCCTGCACAGAGCAGAATAGAGGTAGATGGGGAAAACTAAACTGAATTCTGGGAGAAAGGAGGCAGAGTGAGGGAGAAACCATGGAGCCGCCGCTGGAGACAGACACGCCATAACCTTGCCAGTAGGCCACAAGACTCATAGTATAATATAAAATAATGAAGATGGGTTAAATTAAGATGTAAGAGTTAGCCAATAAGAAGCTAAAGCTCATAGGTCAAGCAGTGATTTAATTAATATTGTTTCTGTGTGATTATTTTAGGAATCTGGGCAGCTGGGAAATGAACAAGTGACCTCCTTACTACACCAAGCAGGTTCCCCAGTTGTCAGTCCAGAGTCCATGAGCTCCCATTAGCTCAGGTCATCTGTCTCTGTAGGTTTCCCCATCATGATCTTGAACCCTCTTGCTCATATAATCCCTCCTACCTCTCTTCAATTGGACTTCAGGAGTTCACCCCAGTGCTTGGCTGTGGATCTCTGCATGTGCTTCCATCAGTTACTGGATGAAGGTTCTATGATGACAATTAGGGTGGTCACCAGTCTGATTATAGGAGAAGGACAGTTGAGGGACCTTCTCCACTATTGATAGGAAGCTTAGCTGAGATCATCCTTGTGGATTCCTGGTTGTTTCCTTAGCCCCAGGTTTCTTGCTAATCCCATAATGGCTCCCTCTATAAAGATATCTCTTTCATTGTTCTCCCTCTCCATCCATCCCCCAACTAGATCATTGTGTTCCCTCATGTTCTCATCCCCCTTTCCCTCTACTCTTTTACCCTCATGCCCCTAGTTTACCCAGGTGATATTATCTATTTCCCATTCTTAGGGTGATCCATGCATGTCCCACCACTAATAAAGAAAAAAAATTTTAAATTGATACCTACTGAGAAAGGGAAAATCAGTTTTGTCCAGTGAAATGTCAATGGGTACAAAACCTACATTTCAAGACAGGTACTATGCCCAGGAGTAGACAGTTAACAAAAATGGATTAAGCACTTTTGAATTTTTTCTTATTTTATGTCCTATTTTTCACTTATTTTGATACTCATTTTTTAAGAGAGAAAGAAAACAAACATGGATTTAGGTGGATTGGAAGGCAGACACCATCTGTGAAGTGTTGAGGGAGGGAAAATAATAAAATCAAAATATATAAACTATTTTGGAAATCAGGATGTCAGTTTCTCAGAAAATGGGAATCAAACTGAAAGACCCCAACCGATTTTTCATAAAGAACTGGATGAGTTGGGTAATGGAAAACTACAAAGCATGGTAAACCAGTTTGACCATTGCAGCAGATTCTTCCTCCCCCCCCCCACAGGGCAGGAAGGCTAGCAATTATCAGAACCGGTCACAGTCTTCTAAGCAGATGATTATCAGAACCGGTCACAGTCTTCTAAGCAGATGATTATCAGAACGGTCATTGTGAATGATGACCAATCTGCAAACTAAGCCACAATGGAACAAGCAGGATGCCATATAGCCAGAGCCAGAAGGATGTCACGCAGGATGTTACATACTTGAATTTTTTTGAAAACAGGCTGGACTATGTTAATTTCATTCTGGGTTGAATATCTAGACCAATCCAAATTGTACCCATACCCCATATTATAATTTATCTATAAAAACTTGCTTTCACAGATACTCGGGGTGCTTATCTATCCCAAAGCTGGGGCACCCGCCTGCGCAATCATGAAATAAACCTCATTCTTTTGCATCTGATGGCCTGGTTATTGAGCCTGGGGGCTCCTCGGTAACAAGACCACCTTGAGGGTCTTTCAAAACTACCTCAAGATCTAGTGATACAACTTTTTGGCATATACTCAAAGGAAGTTCAAACATATCACAAGGACACTTGCTCAATTATGTTCATAGCAGCATTATTTGTAATAGCCAGGACCTGAAAAACACCTACATGCCCCTCAACTGAAAAATAGATAAAAAAATATGGTACATTTACACAATGGAGTATTACTCAGCAGAAAACAAAACAAAACAAAACAAAATGGCATCATGAAATTTTCAGTCAAATGGATGGAACTAGAAAAAAGTCATTCTAGGTGAGGTAACCCAGACCCTCCGTATCCTGTGAATGCTATTGGTTAATAAACTGGCTTGGCCTGATAGGGGAGAGAAGAGCTAGGTGGGAAGGACTAAAATGAATGCTGGGAGAATGGAGGTGGAGTCAAGAAAAAGCCATGGAGCTGCTGCTGGAGACAGACATGCTGAAACTTTGCAGCTAGGCCACAACCTCGTGGTGATGCACAGATTAATGGAGATGGGTTAAATTAGTATGTAAAAGCTAGCAAATAAGAAGCTAGAGCTAATGAGCCAAAAAGTGATTTAATTAATACAGTTTCTGTGTTATTTCGGGTCTGAGCTGCCAGAAAACAAACAAGCGGCCCTCCTTACAACAGAATTTTTCTATGAATTTTATATACTGTATTGTAATGATGTTCACTGCCAATTCTCTTCTTATTGCTCCCAGATCAAACCTTATTTTTCTACTTTCCCCATCTTCATGTCCTCTTTTATTTTGTTTTATTTTTATTTAATAATTCATCAGCTCCAATTAGGGCTGTTTTACACAGTCCTGGTACAGAGCCATTCAATGATGCATGGGTGAACTACCAGAAGCCATGCCCTTAAAATAAACCCACTCTCCGTTGGAAGCCATCTTCTATCCACGGCTCCGTTGTTAGGGGTTGGGTCTTATGAACCCCTTCCCACTTGCTGTTAGAATTTTGAGGGGCCTGATCTCATGCATATCTTGTACAGGCAAGTACAGTTGCTGGAGCTCATTAATACAGTGGTCCTCTCAAGTCCAGAAGATACTGTTTGGCTCAGGTCCTCACCCACCTCTGGTTCACACAATCTTTCTGACCCTTTTTTGAGATGACCCTTAAGTTGTGGAGAAGTGATCCTATAAAGATGTCCCAATTTTGGCTATGAACTACACAATCCCTTATTCTCTGGCCTTTGATAGTTTCTGTGTTGCTCCATCTACTGCACAGTACAACTTCTCTGATGAGATTAAGAGGTGCCATAATCTCAATTCAGGTTGGTCCACCTTCTCTCTTGAACTTCTCAAATGAGCTTTCAGACACGATATTGTTTTTAATTAGATGTGACTATGTTGTAGAAAGTGTTAACATCTTTATGGTAAAACAAAAACAGGTCTTTAAATCATTAGTGTTGTGAATGAAGCATTGGTGAGTCACTTTGTTAGTAACAGTGAGTGGATCCCACTTAAAGTTCTCAGAAAGTGCAACTCTCTGACATAATAGTTGTCATCTCCATTATTTATTAAATGAATTAGCATTCAATGTATAACAAGGGCCTGGGATTATACTTACAAATCTGAATAAAACTCTGACTCTAAGTTTGATAATATTTCAAATAAATCACTGTTTTTCTAACTTACTGTGATAGAGAATAAGATTTTGATTTCCTCTCAGTTAAACATGGGTAATTGATCTAATTACCCATGATGAGCACATTGCTCATGCTGTATGAGACTCATCATTCAGGCTCAACAACATGAATTGGCTTGAAAAGAATGTGAATGTTATCACATGAATGTGAAATTCCTAGAAAAAAATAATATTTGCAATTTTTATGACTTCATTCTGGAAAAAAAAATGTAAAGTGGTTCCTGTGTGCAGATGACATTCTGGATTGCCTTGCTCTACAAAATACTGCCAAAGATAAACTTAGCATCTGCGTTAGTGAAAGATCCCATGTCACTATTGAATTAAAAGTGAGGCAGTCGGAATTCTGCCCTTGTGGTGCAGCAGACTGAAACACAGACAAAATGACCATTCAAAAATTTAGTTGGAAAAAGTGTTTTCTTGAGGAATGTGATTGGTGATATATATGGAAGATGATATTTGTTATCTGTTAAGCAGAGAAAATCTATTTTCAGTTTGTTGTAGCCAGAAGTTTGACGTTTGTTGTCTTTCTTTTTATTCCATGTTGTGGATGTTTAATCTTTACCTTGGAAAATTACTTTTTATTTAATGAGATATTTTGTTCAGTCCATTTGTAAATAAAGCAACCATACTTAAACAATTCATATTCCTGTGGTTTCTATTTCACAGCCAATTTCCTTGTTGGTTGATTTGATTGTTTTTCCAAACTTTCTTGAGAGGAAAACTGCACACTGCCTGCGGAATGGATAGTATTTTAAATCTTTAATAGTTCGGCAATATTGTCAGTAGACTACCTTCCCCAAAGTGCACCAATATGAGAATATTCTTTTTTAAAAAAAGGCTTTTTTAAATTAAATACCAGCATCAGCATGAGTGGTAGAAGAAAGAACCCTGAATGTCTTCAGTAATGCTTTCAACTAATTAGAAAAAAATATAAATAATATAGATCTCAAATTTGTTCCATTTCAATGCATTCTGACCTAAATAATACTTATATTACCAAAATAACTTTATCAGCTGCAGGAATAAAAGATCACATGCAATTATTTTGAATTAAAAATATGAAAATCAGAATTGTGTCTTCCTGCTGAAGCAAAGCTAAAACAAATACAAAGCAGCCATTCAAAGAGTACGATGGTAAAAATATTCCTTGAAGAATGTAATTGACAAGTTATACACTGGAAAATCAGCTTTTGTTTCCCATTAAGCAGATGAAAACTAATTTTTCAGACTTTTAAAACATATTTTTATAACCATGAATGTGTCAATATGTCCTCACTTTAAACATTAATTTTCTTAAATCTGTGAAATTGATTATCAGGTAAATGCACTTCATGTACAAGCCTGCTATTCTGTGTTTAATCTTTGGAAGGAGAGACTCTCCTGCACAAAGCTGTTCTCTAAATTCTGTGTATATGTCATGTGTGCAAACACAGGCACACACATCATGCACACACATACAGATGCAATAATAATGATAATTTAAAATTATTCGTAAATTAATTTATTTTACAAGTAAGGACATGCCCATTTCATTTCTTTGGTGACATTATTTTAATCTAATGAAAACTGTAAAGAGCAGGAATCTCCAAAAGCAACTTGTCTGTGAAGATAATGTTCAACTTTCATTAATAAGATTTTTTAACCTTTTGGTGATAAACAAAATTTACCTCCAAAAATTCCGAATTTGAAGGATTGGGATAGCTCTATATTCTTTACTTTGAGGCAACAGAGTAATCAAATATCTTAAATCTTAAGGAACAATTTGTACTGACAGTGATGCTGGAAAGGGAGGAATAGAAGCATTTTGAATGACATTTATTTAGTTATAGGATGAAAAAACTTGTTAAGCAATAAAAGCAGCAAATTACTGAATGCTATGTTTACAATGAATGCTATGGACTCTGTTCAGTGTGGGATGCAATTCTTGCTGGAAGTTGTCCTTGTTGAATGATTGGACGCCTTGTCTCAGAGTGATTCTGCACAGTGAAGCAGAAGGCCGATAGCTGTTTTCTACTGAGTTTTACTATTCATCTTTCACTGTTAGTTCCTGAGGGCTGCCATAACAAACTACCATAATCTGAGTGGCTTAAAACAACAGTCATTTAGATAATTTGTCTTTTATAGTTTCAGAAGCAATAAGTCTGCAACTAAGTAGATGGCAGGGTCATGCTCCCTCTGAAGCCAGAAGGAAGAATATCTCTTGCTTCTCTCTAGCCTCTGGGGATCCTGGTTGGCAACTGCCTCAGTCTAATGTCTGTCCTAATGTGTTCTCTCTCTATGTTTTCAATGATCATCCATCACAAATGTAGTTATACATGAACACTACTCATGTATGGTCACCAGTTAGGCTTGGGCAAAAGTATGGGTTCCAGATGTATATGAACAACATACACATGGCCACCAGTCATTCATAGATACCAGTCATATACTTGTATTATTTGCACATGGTGACCCTCATAAATGGATACCAGCTGTGTATGTAGGTACCAATAATAATTGGTCAGGGGTCTACCTGGATCCAATATGAGTTTATTGTAAGTAATTATATTTGCTGTGACAGGTGTTCCCAATAAGGTTCCAATGAGGAATATTTTTCATTAATACTTAAACATTATTTTTAGAGAAAATGTTACAATTCAACTTATACAAACATCTATCTGATGTTTCTGTAAGTGCTAATAAATATTCTGATTGAAGTGATGAATACTTTGATTACACAAGTGTCTTTTAAAGCTAGCAAATTTTCTGAGTGTTAGTGACAATCTCATGCACACATTCTCTTCTCTCAAATACACACAGAACATGCTCATCAAAGCCTTATCAACCAGTGTATTGTTTCGTTTCTACTGTAAACTGTTAATGACTTTGATGAAACATAGGTACTTTTTTCTCTTAGGTCAAATTTAGGACCAAATTGGGGGCAGAAATAGAAATTTCCCTGACTTTGGTTATTATAACATTTATTATTCTAATTAAAACATTAGAGAAGGCATTATAATGATCACATTTTGTAGATGAGAAAAAGATAACTTACCTGAACTTTATCCTATAATCTTTCAGAGTTTAGGGAACACAGAGAACACCAAAACCCAAGGGAAGTACATGTGACAGGATAAACAATTTCTTTTCAATGAATCTGAATGCATTCTAATCTACCTAAGCTAGTAATTTCTTCAGTCAGCCAGTGTTACCCAAAGCATAATCCCCATTTTCATATGTTAGCCGTGCAATATGTTGATGACTTTTTATATAATAATAAATTGTCTTAATTTAACTTATAATATCATAATTGAATAAGGTTAATTGAGGTTCCAGAATATATTAAGAGTTAAAAGATTTAAGCAACAAAACTCTTTAACTAAAGCAATGGACATTTACCAGTATCAATGATAAGATAATGATTGCTGTGTAATTACAGCTGTGTACTTGCAATTACTTCAACAAGCCTTATTGACCATCTAATAAGAAGCCATCAATATGTCAGAGGTTAGTTGTCCCTGTAAAGCCTTCATAGTAAGAGTGCCAATGCTACAGTTTGAAGGAATGCAGAGGCTACAGTAACAGATCACATAGACCATGACTTCAAGTACTAATCTCTGCTTGGCTTCCTTGATAGTCACATGCATACATCCATGCTACCATTAACTCTGGGTTGCTCCAATCTAATTCCTGCATATATCTCTTGTATATTTCTCCAAAATAAGAGCAGACTTTCCATAACACACACACATAATTCACAATATTTACTGTTGTTTCCTGGGATCATCCTAACACATTTTCTATGTGCTATACCTTTAATGAATCTGTAAATTTTCCTTTGATGGAAATGTGATCCTCATGCATCATTGATGGAGATGTAGGGAACAAGGAAGCACCAGTCTTATGACAGGAATAATATTATCAAGGAAGTGAACATATCACCACAAGAATAAACATGAATTTTATCTGTCTTTCATGTTCCCTCATGTTACTATTCTCTCTTTCTCTGTATCTCTCTCTCTATCTCTGTCTGTCTCTCTGTGTGTCTGTCTCTCTCTTCTTCTGTCCCTCCCTTCATCATTCACTCCCTATCTATTTCTCCCTACTTAGCTATTTTCCCAAATCCCAGGTCTCCCCTTTCCTACCCTTCAACTTTACACAATGGAATTATACACTACAAAAGCACTCAATAATGCTGACCCTTCAGTCTTGAATTCCGCAGCCTCTAGCAACATGAGCCAAGATTCCTTATAAAATACTTTGCCTATGGTATTTGGTTATAAGAATCTAAAATGGACTAGGTATTTCTTTAAGCAATATTTTAAGAGAAAACAGAATAGTCAAATTATATTCTTTGAGAAAGATATTTGCAAAACTTTAAGGAGAGTGGAGGGAGACCATAGGTATAAAAATGTTCTGTGCTAAGACCAGAACTTAGAGAAGATCAGATGCATTCTTTGGTTTTGAAGGAAAAGTTCGATGACAAGTAACTAAACATGGGTAGTGAGAAAACTGTTTAGAGAAGCCTGTATAACAAATTTTATGGCCATAGGTTAAAAAATGTTTATGCAGAAATAAATAGGAAAAAAGACTGTGCTGTGGGATAACCATCTTGCGTGATATGAATATGTTTTATTCCCATTGGTTAATAAAAATAGCTGATTTGGCCTATAGCAAGGCAGGATAGTCAGGCAGGAAATCCAAGCTGAGATACAGAGAGAAGAATGTCAGTCAGGGGAGACACCAGCCAGCTTCTGGAGGAGCAAGATGTATTAGAGCACAGGTAAAGCTATGGGACATGTGGCAAAACATAGTTTAATTAAAATGGGTTAATTTAACTTGCAAGAACTACTTAGTAATAAGCCTGAGGAATAGACCAAACAGTTTGTAAGTAATATTAAACCTCTAAGTGATGATTTGAAAAGGGGCTGCGGGACCAGACAGAACAAAAAAGGACTCTGTTTATATCTTTCTCTCCTTTTCCCAATCCAGTTGGCCACAC
Organism: Ondatra zibethicus; assembly: GCA_004026605.1. NCBI lineage: Eukaryota > Metazoa > Chordata > Mammalia > Rodentia > Cricetidae > Ondatra > Ondatra zibethicus. The sequence continues at coordinate 28,619 of PVIU01008581.1, forward strand.
TCAACCATAATCAGGAAAGCAAGGCACGTAGTCCTTTAGAGTCAGCCACCCTGGGCACAGAACAAGGCCTGAAAACAGGAGAATTGGATATTTAGGGCAAAGAGGAGATCAACAGTGCACACTTTACAGGCCGGTGGAAGATTTCCAGCAAATCTGTGGAAGTCAAGGACATAGATTCAATGCGGACAAATTTGATCTTTATTCAGATTCCCTCTGGAGTTACACCTTAAAAACACTGACAGAACAGATGGGAATCATTGCAGATAAGATCTCTTCTGATGCCCACATGTCTTCTACAATATCCTTAGACAATTTTGAACCAAGACATTTGTGCTCCACATATGTGACAATGCTTTCCAGACAGGTTCCAGGATTGCCAAGAAGACTTTTGCCAAGGACCCTGAAAGTTACTATTATTCTTGGTAAACTTCTCAACACATCTTTCTATACAAATTTTACTCTAGTTACTTTTATTTTTCACAGGGAATCAAAGAACTAGCTGGTTAGCTACCAGACATATCCCATGAGAAAGCATCATTCTCTTGTAACAAAGTATCTTGTAGCACAAATACATTACTCCTTGCCTTCTTTTGTCTCAGTCACTATAAAATAATACAGTTTTCCAAGGCCTTAATCTTACCAGCCCTGGGCTTGTTAGAGTTGGCTCTGAGTTGCTTCTTTGTCCAGGCTCACCAATCTTAAGCTAAGTCAGTGGCTCTCAACCTTCTTAATGCTGTGACCCTTTAAAATAGTTCCTAATGTGGTGGTGACCCCCACCATAAAATCCACTTTGTTGCTACTTCATAACTTTAATTTTGCTGTTATTATGAATCATAATGTAAATATCTGTGTTTTATGAGGACCTTAGGTGACCTCTGTGAAAGGGCCATTTTATTCAAAGGGGTCAGGACCCACAGGTTGAGAACCATCGAATTAAGCAGATGACTTCTCTAGTGCCTTCTAGAACTCTTACTTGTCATCAGCAAAAATTATTTTTCCTTAGGATGCTAATAAAAGGTTTTCAAAAAAATAATTTTATGTCTCTCTTGTATTCTGGGGTCCAGTCGTAACCATCCATGTACTTTATGATCTTAGTTTGTATTTACAGATCATTCTTTGCTTTTCATTGAAAGCATCTTCAATAAGATAGCCCTCATTTACATTACTAGTCATTTCCCTTTAATGTATATCAGATCAACCCCATTTACCTCACTGAAGACTTAAGAACATTTTTGTTCTCTACGTGACTACATGACAGGTTATTCTTTGCAAGATCAAAATGTCATGTACTATTCACTTATTTAGTTTCAATTCTAATCATTGATTTACAGATTCAGTAAGAGGATCTTCCTCAAAAAAAATAATGTGGGGAGCAATAGAGGAAGTCAACTAACCCATCTCTGGCTTCCACACATATATAAATCTGTAATGAATCAAATATATGCATATGCACACACATACACACCTAAAAGCATAAGGATGTGTAACCTTAACTACTTTATGGAACTTAAATTAAAACCATAAAGTGCTATAAAGCTGATGACATCAAAACAGAATAAGAATTCTTATTCTGAGATCTAAACTAAAATGTATACCTATCTAATTTATCATGCATCTAATTATTATATAATCACCTAAAGAACATGTATTCTAATTACTTACATAATTACATAAGGCAGGGTAGTATATGTATGACTGAGTTATATATTTTATACAATTCAATTTTGGTATGGGTTGAAATGTAGCTACTGTTTTTTAGTCATTGTACTGAACCCAAATAGCCATTGACTTGCATCTGCTTTTATAGGTCCAAACCTTGTTTCAAAGGAAGAAAAATATCTATTTGGGGGATTTCATTTTGCTTTCTATGACATTGAAAGTCTTTATGAATGTATTAAAAGTATCACACATAGATCATTGTCAAAATCTTATCAGCAAGGAAACTAATTTCTCAAAGAGATATTTTTTCTGAAATGTTATCAGAATTGATATGAAAAACATTACAACTTTGTAAGCTCTAGAAAATAAATGCAACCTGTTTTACTCTGGAATTGAAGTAAAATAGATTCAGCAGCTGGATAAAAATTTCACTTAATCTGTGAATGCTCAGTGTAAACATAGTGAGAATTTTAACTTTCTTGTGCAGTGATTCAAATAAAGGGTATTGTGTTCTTCCTTCAGGTTTGTCACCAGTATGTCACTGACATTGTCAAAAATCTTCCTTCATCAAGATGGGGTTAGAAAAATCCACACATAGTCATGACATGTTCTAACTTCAATATCAGGAGGGCAGAAATGAAAATTTATCAGGGACATTTCCTACTTCGTGTGTGTCTATGTGTATCTCTGTGTATATGTGTCTGTATTTCTATATGTATGTCTGTGTGCGTGTGTGTGTGCACATATATGTGCAGATGCAAACTTGCCACAGTGCACAGTAAACATGTGTGGAAGCCACAGGGCAATCTTGGATATCATTTTCCAACTTCCACCTTAGTTTAGGCAGTGTTTCATGAGCAAAGTGTGTATATGTTGTGTTACCTGGCATGGGCTTCCAGGGATATTACTTTCTCTACCACCTACCCATCTTTCTATGGGACACTGGCTCTCCCGATTTGATTCCATTTTTACTCACATTAAAACACGCACACACACACACACACACACAGAGACAGACAACTTATATCACTTGTGCCCATGAATGTAAACTAGGAAAATGACTTTTTTATTGCAAATGTCCCACATTGGCCCAGGATACAGAAGTAAAGAATGGTCTAGCAAAAAACACTTACCTGAATTTCCTGATTATTTCAGAAAGGTAGCTAACACAAATCTATAAGATGGAATTGTGTTAGCTAATTTTAAAATATGGAGTACTAAATTTTCAAAGTGCCCCAGTTTTTGTAGATTAGAGTTTACATCTTGCCATTACAGTAAAGGACTGTTGATCCTGTGAGTTCAAGTTCTGTTCATTAGCCAGACATGTAGATGTCAATTGTCAATTGTTTCATCTTTTTTCATCACTAATAAGCATCAACAGCAGAGTTAAGGGATAGATCAAAGTGTTCACATGTTTTATTAATTATGAAATGAATCATGTTTTAGTGTGCCAACCTGACACAGATATGAAACACTCTCACTCTACTTAAATTACTGTGGTAAGGGCAAAGCTAAGTGGAAGACTACAGTTGTACTGAGAGGACTCAATTTCAGACAGGAAAAATAGTCAACTCTCAAGGTACTCAAGAGTTGTGCAGACACAACTCTGATAGTTCAGGAGAAGTAGAAACAGCATCTAGCTGTGGAGTATTAAGAAAAGTTTTATGCTTTTGCTGGAGAGGATGTGGAGTAAGGGAAACACTCCTGCATTGCTGTGGGGAATGTGAACTTTTAGAACCACTTTGGAAATCATTATGGCAGTTTTTCAGAAAATTGGAGATCAGTCTACCTCAAGACCTAGCAATACCACTCTTCTGCACCTACCCAAAGGATACTCAATCATACCACAAGAACATTTGTTCAACTATGTTCATAGCAGAATTATTCATAATAGGCAGAATGTGGAAACAACCTAGATGCCCCTCAAAGAAATAATGGATAAAAATGTGTGTATTTATACAATGGAGTACTACTCAATAGTAGAAATAATGACATCTTGAAATTTGCAGGCAGATGAATTGAATTAGAAAAAAAAAAAACATCCTGAGTGCAGTGACCCAGACACAGAAAGACAAACACAATATGTACTCACTCATAAGTAGATATTAGACAGAAAGCAAAGGATTAACCAGTCTACAGTCTACAATTCAAGAGAAGATAGGAAACAAGGAGAACCCTAAAAGACACATGTGTAGATCCCCCCAGAAAGGGAAAGTAAACAAGATCTGCTTAGTAAAATGGCAGTGGTAGGAGAGGGAGGGTACCCTGGAACTGCAAAGCAAAGAAGGGGAGGAGGGAGGACCACATGAGGGATCCAGAATGTCAATTTGGGTAAAGGACAGAAAGGGAGATCCTTGAAAGAGAGAGCCACTATGGTGTTAACAAGAAATTAGTCACTAGGAAAGTTCCCAGGAATCCACAAGGATGAACCAAGATAAGAATCTAAGCAATAGTGGAGAGGGTATGTGAACTGACCTTTCCCTGTAATCAGATTAATGACTACCTTGTCATCGTAAAACCTTCATCCAGTAACTGATTGAAGCAGATGCAGAGATCCACAGCTAAGAACTGAGCTGAACTCCTAGAGTTCAGTCAGAAAGGTAGGAGCGATATTACTAGCAAAGAGACAAAGCCCATAATGTGGAAACCTCCAGAAACAGCTGACCCTAGCAAGTGGGAGCTCACTAACTCCAGACTGACAGCTGAAGAACCTACTTAAGACTGAACTAGACCCTTTGGATGTGGGTAACAGTTATGTGACTTGGGCAGTTTGTGGGGCCACTAGCAGTGGGACCAGCATTTACCCTAGTGCATGATCTGGCTTTTTTGAGCCCATTCCCTATGGAGGGATATCCTGTTCAGCCTAGACACAGGCGGGAGGACCTTGGTCCTGCCTCAAGTGATGTGACAGACTCATAGAAGGCCTCACCCTCTCTGATGAGTGGATGGAGGGTAGGGTAGAGAGAAGGTGGAGGGAGCAGGAGGACAGGAGGGAAAGGAAACTGGGATTGGTGCATAAAGTATGATTTTTTTAAAAAAGGAAACACTTTCTGAGAAAGGTAGCAATGAAAAGAAATGAACTACATAATTCTTATCATCTTGGATTAGATAGAAATGCTACATTCTAGGCAGCAAAAGGCATGAACAAGGCATCTAGTCAGTTATAAGTGGGGAGCAGTCATATTTAAAAACTTTAGTGAGGTCAAGCAGTGATTAAACATAGCTTAGTTTTCTAGAAAGGACAAAAAATGGGATTCTACACATTGAACAGATTTTGATGAGTGAAAATGTTGCTTATTGGAGGTCTTATCTTTGACCACAGAGGTGTTTCTAAGAAGTGAGCTACACATAAATTCTATACTTGGAGATGTCATATTTTCTTGAACTCACCAGAGATTTACTATGTTTCAAAACATCAAATTTTAACAGAGTGTGTATTTATACATGAAATGCAGAGCTTGTCTGTACTATACAAAGAGCATTTAACATTCATGAACATTTTTGCCTGTGATATTTCTATCTTCCAAAAATGTTTTCCTTAGAGTATTGTAAATAACACAAAGTTATTACCAGTAAATTTTAATCAAAATATTTTTTTAATTTTTATCCTCACATTTAATGAGTCTATTTACTCTTAAAAAAAACAGCTACCAATAAATGGTTTTCTTTACTTGGTATCATTTTTTTCTGTAACAATACTCTATGTAGGGACTGAAATTATACAGACTATACAATAAGTTGAAAATTATTAAAAAAAAAACTTTATCATGTTGTCTTATTTGTGTGCTGTGGGATAATGCTCTTGCATGCTATAAAGATTTGTCACTCATATTGGTTTAATAAAATGCTGATTGGCCAGTAGCCAGGCAGGAAGTATAGGTGGGGTGACCAGACTAAGAGAATTCTGGGAAGAGTCACCAGCCAGACACAGAGCAAGCCAGAAGTAATGCCTTACTGAGAAAAGGTACCAAGCCACATGACTAAACATATATAAGAATTGGGGGTTAATTTAAGTTGTAAGAGCTAGCTAATAATAAGCCAGAGCTAATAGGCCAAGCAGTTTATAATTAATATAAACCTTTGCGTGTTTATTTGGGACTGAACAACTTCAGGACCATGCAGGACAGAAATTTCCATCTACATTTGTGAGTATACATAATTTACTGAAAGGATTATTTTTAAAATGTATAAGACAAAGAATAATTTTCCCAGGATAGTTTCTTCCAATTGCACAAGCCAAGGCCATGCTGAGCTTGAAATACTGAGCAGAACAAGAAGACTCTAGGCAAACCATCCTTTCCAGGACATCCATCTTTACAGGAATATGTAGAGGAATATGTAGGATTATGCACTAGATCTGCCTAAGGTTAGTCAGAGTTTTCAAATCTTTAAGCCAAAGATTGTACATGTCATTAGAGTCTAATATAAATTAACTTCTCTAAGAAACTAGAAATTTCTGAAAGCTTGTTATTATTTTTTTACCTATATACAATAATGTATGTGTTTTACACCTCATTCTAATTTATCCTAAATGAATTTTTATAGTTAGCTTCTGTTGTTGTTGCTTATTTATTTTTATTTTGAGACTGAGTTTTTCTATATAGCTCTGACTGTCCTAGAACTGTGTAGACCAGGTTGACCTTGAACTCACAGAGATCCACCTGTCTCTGGTTCCTGAGTGCTGATATTAAAGGTGTGTGCCACCAGTTCCAGTCAACACACTTTGTTTAGTTTTTTTGTTTTAAATGTGCCTAACACTGTCCCTTAAGCCAGTGCATGAAGGGCACGAGTTCTGTTGAAGTTCCATCTTTCATTCACTCTAGGAAAAGATATCAGCATAAAAGAAAAATAACAAACAGGAAAGCAGTGAGTATAACAGGGCCTGTGTGCTTTAACAGTTGATGTTTAAAATAATCTTTATGATATATCAAATACAAGTGAAAATTAGGATAAATTCGACCTTAGAAATTCATTCAGAGAGTGATTAGATTAAATGCAGAAAATAAGTGAACATGGAAAGATGTTTTTAAAGGCAGTGAAATCATATTTATACTTCTCTATTTCTGTGTTAAGAAGGTCTGAAAACTTAACTATTTGTATTTGTTTTCCCTTTATACTTCATAAGGGTAAAATAAAAAGGAAGTCAGGCTCAGAAGTACACATCTTCAAATACAACAACATGAATGCCGAGACATTGGAAAACAAGTTCCAGACCAAGTGAGACTCAGTCTCACCTGCCAGCAACAAAAGCGAAAACAAGATAAGAGAGAGTTCAACACTTCAAGATGACTTTTCTTCACAACACAAGCACAATATACAAGGAGAGAGAGAAAGAAAAATAGGAAGAAACTGGAACTGTTTCATTGGGGCAAACTATTCACTAAGAAAGTGAGAATTTAAATTATTTTCACATGATTTTTCAGTGGGTCACTGTAAACATTAAAATTTAAGCATAGTAAAAAGGTGCCATATGCACAGAAATTACAAGATAATGTAATTAAATTGTTAATTGATATATCCCTTAAGTAACATGATACAAATAATAACAACAATAATGATGATGATGGTAATAATAATAATAATAATAATAATAATAATCAACCAGGACAATGGTTCACCAGATAGAAGCACTTACTGTGCAAGCTTGACAGTCTGAATTTCTTTCCTGGAACACACAATGGAAAGACAAAGCAAAAAATTGTCTTCTGACTTACACACACACACACACACACACACACACACACACACACACCAAGAGATTTGATGTTTAAAAAAGGTAAACATCTTTTTTTCCAGGGATAATATTCTACTATATCCATATGTAATATTGCCCTTTGAAATAATTGAACACAGGAATCTGTGACTCTCCAGCAAGCCTCCATATCATAATTTGTCTAATATTCTGAAGCTTGAATTAATTCAGAGATCTCTCACTGGTGACTTTGAGACCTTGGCTAGATTCTTAATCTCTGTTAACTTCCTTTTCATCTTCATATTGCAATTATGATGCTATTTACTAGATGATTAAGCTCATCATAGTGAATAATAAATATTATTGTGTTCTTATATGTTTACTCTCAAAATGATTTTAGGAATTCCACAAAGTGGGATAAAAAAAACTGTAAGATATTTTCAAAAGCATGGATGCCATTATATCTGAATGATCAGTAAGCAAACATATTTCTGTGATACTAAGAGATAAGTTCTCCAATCATTTTGTTCTCTCACTACTATTATGAACTAGGTATAAAATGTTCCCAATGGCTACCTTGTTCTTGCTCCTATATAGGAAATGGGGACAGGACCATTATATATTATAGTACAACCCCACCTTACACTCACTCTCTGTCTCTTGAAGCTTCCATTCCTTTCAAAATATGTGACATTTTGCATGAGTGCAATGTTCTCAGATATCACTCACTTGAAGCAAACAGAACAAAGAACTTGATGCATCTCCATGAAGGCAAAGATTCATGAGCAAATGTAAGCTTTCACTTTTGCTTCAGCCTTGCACTATAAGGGGCTTCTTTTTCTTGTTAATATAAACAAGTCTTATCAAGGTAAAGACTTAGAAAAGCTTAGGAAATTTTGATTTATCAACTACCTCTTGTACTGTATTGACCCAGCTTGTACAATTACATAAAGAAAAATTAAAATGCATTGATCAAGGGCAGGTTGTGTCTGAGAACCCTTCTGTTTGTCTTCCACTTAGAACTATGCAGAAGTGTTTGCTTCAATTGCACCTCTCCATGGTTGGAAATCATCAACTGATTTCCAAAAATGAGCTAAGAAGGTTTGAAATTAGTGTGTAAAGACTTACTATTGAATGCATCTAGATCGGTGTATTTTTTATTGAAAGAACATGGATATCAAACATATTTTGATCCATTTTCTATGCATCTTTAATATATGAAAACAGAAAACATTTGAGTATTGAAATTTGAGAGACAAGCAACAAATTGATGACATGAACTCTTGATAACTAAATGGAGCATTTAGTCTATAGTTCTTCATATTTTAAGGTGTTATGATATCAACTAATAACCTAAAATTATGTGTTTAAAGCACACACAGGCATTGAATACACAATTAAGACAGGTTTCAATGGCATGGATATTGAACTCACAATAGCTCAGAAATATAAACCTTTCAAATTTTCTCATCATCCTCTCTTCTTTAACACATATTCTATAAAACTTAGTAGGTTTCTAGTCAGTAAATTCAGGTAGTAGTATACAGCAAAGTCACAACCATTTTTGTTGCAGGACATCATTCATTGATAGATTCTACAGATCTGTTGACTCATACACATTAAGCTATTCTCTCACTGTAATGACAATCATTAATAAAATAAGAGACTTAGTGAAAAGGGGACACCATGATCTTATCATTCTTCTGATTTTGAACTAATATTTTTCTAATGCATAACATAAATCATCAAAGTTTGTGTATGATTGCATTTCTGTACCACCCTAGCTCCATTACCAATCTGTCTTTTGATCATGTTTGGTTAGGCTACATGGGGATCAGAAGTGTGAACAAAGACCAAACGTATTACCTTTTTCTTGTGTGTCTTGCTCCATGCTTTTCTGTTTCCAAACGGATCACTGTGGGGCAGATAAGTGGGAAAACACTTATCTGGTACCAGCACCATTAGATTGTATTAGATTTCTTTAAAATTCTCAGCAGAACAACACAGGGCACTAAATTGGCACAGTTTTCAGTGTCTCGGTCCTTATGACATTTTATTTTTACTCCTGACCCATTCATGCTCAGAACTTATCTCTTGGTCTGAGGTTACTGAAAAAAATGCAAGATAGACTTTAGTAAAAATCATAAAGCTATTAATTGTCAAATGCCATCCACATTATGTATAAAACTGCCTTGTTTGATGTTTTTATGCTTTAATTTAAGATTTCCTTAGACCCCTTAGTTCTCATTAGATACCTATAGCTCATTGAGTATGCTATTAAAATTCTAAGGATTTCTTCTCCCTTGTAGGCTTCTGATAACCAATATAATATAAATGTATTTCTTCTTATTTATTAAAGTCTGAAACTCATTTAACTTATTAAATGGGTTGATAGCTATCCTTATACAATAAAAATCAGAGAAAATAAAATTTTAGGATGTATTTAAGTAAGGAAAATGTTGAGCAACAGTTTCTAGGCCTCAGCACTGCAATGGCAACAGTTAGAATATATCACACTCATCAATATGTGAACAGAAAGCAAAGTATGGTGAGACTGGCTACTGATGCATCATGTTAATACTAGATCACAATGTCTTTTAAAGGGTTTTAAACTTTTTAATGTCAACTAAAAATACTGAAGCAAAACTTTAAAGCCCTAACCAACTCTACACCCCATGCATAATTAATATTTATAGAATTATGTCATATTTTATAGTCATGAACATCCTGTAGGCGATTCAGAAGAAATTCACCTAACCAATGTGGACCTTTGCAGCAAATTATGCACAGAGGAGAAAGAAGTCATGATGCTCAAATTTGGAAGATGATTTAGATTTTGGGTCTTGGATGATGAAATAGAAGACATATAATCAATATTTTAATGTTCATGGAATTTGAAGAATGAATTTCTCACAGTGATAATCAGTCTAGTCACATGCCATACTCATCCTATGTGGAGTATAAGTTTTAAAAGAAAATAAATATCCTACAGAGTTCACAAAACTGTATTATAATTGTTTCAGAAATTCAGATAAAATAGATTTACACAAATAGTTTTACTTAAATATGTATCATTACTTTTGAAATGATGCAACCCACATTATCATTCTGTTTCAAATATCTAAAATATTCAGAAGGTTAATTTTCTCTGAGGAAATTTCTTTATACAATAAATTACTATTTCATATGTCCATCTGGAATGTCTTTGAGTAAATGCCATGGTAGATTCTGTTATTTCATTTGGATGCTTTATTTTAAAGTATTATTTTTATGTACTACCTATGGTCTGCTTAACAACTACCCTGGTTATTTTGTTGGGCCATTGTATTAAGCTTATTTGGTCTAAGCTTGTTGAATATCATAATATCATTGGCTATACTCATATAAATTCATATAGCATTTGAGGAAATAGAGCACTTAATTCTTTTTACTATATTCTTTGTGGTTTCATTTCTATACTTTCAATTACAAGTCCTTCCCTTCTACTGCATTTCCTTCTTTCCTTCTCCAGTCTTCTCTACCTCATGGCATTTCAGAATGCCACTTAAACATCCCGTCTTCTAAGACATCACTCTGGTTTGTGCACAGTGCATTCAGCATTTGATTACCAAGATGCATGTTTTGTGAAATGCTAAGGATACCAATATGGTGCTGTGTTTCAGAGCAACGTAAGGTATAATAGAGAGATTTGCACCACTTGAAGTTAAGATAAATTCAATATACAATGGATATTCTAAAGCTAGAACTTGGTAAAGCATGTTCTCTGTTACTTACTGGAACTCACTGAAGGTTTTGGTCTTTGTTATAGTACCATCTTACTGACTTGTGAAGTACAGAGGAAAAGGAGGATTCACTAAGCTTAACTGAATCAAAGGTTTGTAGCATTGACATTTCAATAATTAGTACTAACAATTTATTGTTATAGCTAATTGCTTTTTATTATTTTGACATTGTTTTTTATGTATGTGGATGTTTGGCCTAAATACCTGTCATTGCACAATGTACATGCAGAGTATCTATAGAAGCAGAAAGGGGGCATTGGCTCTCTGGAATCTAAAGTTATAGATGGTTCTAAGCTACTATGTAGGTGCTGAGAATTGAACACAAGTACTCTGGCAGAGCAGTCAGTGCTCATAATTGTTGAGCAACCTCTTCTGTCCTATACTGAATTTCTGTAACAAATATAAGACTCATAATTTAGTCATTGTAAGTATGCTATACTTCAATATTTTCTATACTCACATTATGTACAAATCATCTCTAGAATATTTCTATCTTGGCAACTGAGTACTTTTTTATTGAGATCTACATTTTTCTCTACTCCCCTCCCTGCCTCTCCCCTCCCCTTCAATTCTCTCCCAAGTTCCCCATGCTGCCAATTTACTCAGGAGATCTTGTCTTTTTCTACTTCCCATGTAGATTAGATCTATGTATGTCTCTCTTGGGGTCTTCATTGTTGTCTAGGTTCTCTGGGATTGTGATTTGTGGGCTGGTTTTCTTTGCTTTATGTTTTAAAACCACTTATGAATAAGTACTTTTTAATGACATAAGTAAAAACAGGTACAGGTTCTTCTTGGAACTATGCAAGGTATGTGTATATATGTAATATGAATATAAAATATATATTTTATACACACATATGAAACATGTGTTCATGTTACATTACATATATTAGGTATGTATGCATATATATATGTGTGTGTATATTTCATCCAATGTAAGTGTTTCTTAGTGCTTTGTCCAGTGTACGTGTCAGAGATTTCTGATAGATATTTTAACAGAGTGATTAAAAGGATATATGTTCAGGGTTGAGAAACCAATTGGATAAATCAATATAATGATCTAAAGTATATTCACAGTAGAAATCCCAAATAAAAGTGTTATAAAAGAAAGGATCAGTAAGACATACAAACATTATAAGACAGGCACATCTCATAGACTGTGGAGCTGAAATTTGCTAAATCAAAGGAAGTTCTGAGGTCTTATTAAGATATCTTCTCTATAACAAATAGCTACAAAAATGACACCATGAAATTCAAGACTAGTAGTTAATGAGGCAAATGTAAAGTGGATATTCAAATGCAACCCTGCTTCCTTCTAGAGCCATCTCATTCCAATACCTCTACCTTTAAATGTAATTTAGTATTATTTTTAAAATCTCAATTTTGTCTTTAATGTTTTAAAACACATTACTATTAGAGACGTTTAAAAAGACTGCTCTAACTACTACCATTTCTTCTGTTAGTGTTATTAGACAATATGAAGGAAATAGAAAACGTAGGTAATTAATTCTTCCTCTGTTTTTCAATATTATTAAAATTAAAGTAAAAAAGAAATGTTTTAAAGAAATTTCTTGCCTTAAAATGCCTCACAGAACTCCACATAAGATTCGCACAAGGGGACTATTCAGATTCTGCCAAATTATTTAATTGTATCTTGGTGCCTTAATGTATAAAAAATGTGATTAGAATCTAGGGATGCAGCACAGAATCTGTACTTTAAAGAAATCTCCAGCTCAGAGTAAATTAAAGGACAGGGAATCAATTACATATGGGCATGCAATTAGAATAAACAAAAATGATTGAAGCTATATAATCACGGTGGTAGAATGAGTCTCATAGAGAATGACTCTACTTTAATATTATAAATACAATAGAATATGAAAAAGGAATGTGAAGAGATTGTAGGAGAAAATGTTTTACCAGGACTCTAAATATTTTGTGAAGTATTGAGGTAAATTCCATACAAAATTATCACTGATGGTTAATTGGAAACTGACTTCAATTTGCCAGGATAAGCCTGGAACTTACATTAATAGAAACGTGATCAATTTTACATCACTTTATCAGGTAACACAACATTATTGTATTCATGAACTTAGTTGGAAATACATAACCACATTTTAACAAACTTATGGGGGAATTTATGAAAAACTGAATAGAAATCTTGATTTTTATATTTTTATATACAACTCCAAAGTTTACAGTTAAGTTTAATTGCAACGTCTTAACACACAAAAGATAAAAGACACTTGCCACTTGACCTGCATTTACATATAAATAATACACACATGTACATCTATGTGTGCCTTACACATGTACACACATGACTGTGTATTCATTAATATGTATACATACAGCATGTCTTTTTATTAATTATGGGTTACAATTTAATAAACATATATCAAAAATACTATGATAATAAATGTATTTAATTTACAATAAATGTATTTAACCTCTTAACTGATTAGTGTTATGTGTGTTCAGAGCAGTCATAAAAGGAATAATTCCAGTATATATATACAGAATGTATATCAAGTTTACACCACTGTTATATTTGCTTACTAATAAAAACAGAAAAATGGTCCTCCTTTTACATGGTTCTCATGAAGATTGAATTAGAGAAGACATGTAAAGTAACAAGAAGAGTTCAAAAGAACTGAGGAAATGTCCATGTAGGGAGTGTAAAACAAGTATTTAAGGATTATATAGGAACATATTATTAAGCATATAAAATCAGGAGCTATTCCTAAATGCCAACTAACTTTAATATGAAAACCAAGGGAGTTGAAACCACATAAAGAATCACAGCATGTTCATGGCCTAATAAAAGGCAGATAGAAAATAAACTTTAGTATAAACTCTATGAAGATATATTAACTTAGTTACTACATCAAAAGATTAGAGTCAAACACCATCAGTATCACATGGACAAAAATACACGCAATACACATCAATTAAACATAAAAGATATTGCGATAGACTCAGTAGAAATTATTAGATCTTTTCATCCTGATTAAGATGGGTATATGGGGGAGAAATAATGGGTAGTCAACAGGAAGCACAGAGTAAAGCTTTGCTTTAGGGGAAAATGTGAGTAGAGTTCTTATTTACACTGAATATTATAGTAGTTGCATCAGTTTTGCCCAGTTTCAACTTTATTATTTTATTTAAAACAAATGAACCCTGTTGAGCTAGTAAAAAAAATAAAAGCACAATCCTAACATTGATAGAGTTTACAGATTGTGGCGCAGTGCAGGGAAATCCTGTTATGAGGTACCTACAGGCTAAGAAAGATAAATATTTGGGCCACATGCTGTCATTTACCAGGGATTCCAGGAGACAAGATACAAGGATCAGTGTGTCACTGCCTCCAGTAGGGCATCTGTTTGCTTGTTTTTATCTTAGTGCCTGCTGGCATTACTAATATAGCCTCGGATACACTGGTACTAACAGGAAAAGACCCTCTCACATTTGCTGAAAATTAAAAATTGACACCTGAGGTTGTCTTCTGGTAGCTTCATGCATGCTGGCATAACACACACCTGTTCACACTCACTAATTGTTAAATACTCAGACACGCATGCACAGGCACGGTCTCTCTCTCTCTTTCCCTCTCTCTCTCTCTCTCATACACACACTTAGATATGCACATACAGACACACATACATGCACATACATGTGAGCAAGTGTGTGTACAAAGAGAGGAATGAGAGGGAGAAGGAAAGAGAGAGGGGGAAAGAGAGGGAGGGAGGTAGAGAGAGGGAGACTCCTTTTCTTGTATTGTTATTTATGCTAATCAATGTTTCTGTAAATTGGTCCTGGGTAGTTTATTTCCCTGGGACACTACTTGTCTTAATTCTCTGCTTATCATCAGTATCACTGCATGAGGATATATGCTCTAGAGGTCTGAAATTCCTGTCTATTCTCTTATTGCTCTATCCTAATGCCTAAAGTGTTTGTCAGAAGTTAAATATTCAGTATTCAATGACTTTGCTTTGCAGAATCATTAGAAAATTTGGAAACATAGTGATCAGCAATAAAGTAGTTCCATATGATGAAATACTTGTTATGTGAATTCCCATACCTTCAATATTTGGAGAATGCTTATATTTTTAATGTGGCACACTTTGTGTGACAGCATTTAAACAGGAGTTCGCAGCAAAATACCATAAATTGGTGTTAATCTGTCTTTAGCTTGTACAACTTTTCTTTCCCTGTGTTACTTCTACAAATAACTCGCAAGTCTTTACCTAATAGTTACAAAACCGTAACATTCATTGTTTATATGGGTATCATAAATACATTGTTCGTTATATGATTGATAGTGGAAATTTTAATTCCTTTGATTTAACAGGTAAAGAATTCTGCAAATGGGAGAAAATTGTGTTGCATTTAAATATTCTGGAAAAATCTAATATATTTTAAGCAGTTAAATATAAATATAACTCAGACAGTAAAATAACTTTGGTAAAACTTCTCTGTGATTCTAGCAAGTTCTGTTTAACATTTAATGCACTGCCTGGTTAAGGTACAGTGTTGCTTAGTATCCATCCCACTTATACTCTCTGTATATTCAATTGAGGTGCTAGAATATGTTATGAAGATTAAAACCCAAATGTAATCTATTTTGGGAACTATTCATAACCAGGAGCTCACATCTGCATAAATTAGAGCTCTAAAACCATGTCATACATATTTTATAGATAAGCTATCTTTTCTCAATACAATTAAACCCACTAACTCAATGAATAAATTATATTAGATTTTGTCATTTTGACCTGTGGGTAAATATATATGTGTAGCTAAATCATAATTTAGCTATGCATGTTTCTTGTTCATTTCCGACTTTATAATCTTCTCTCATTTGGCAAAATGAAGATTATGTGATGTGTTCTCAATGACTCTTTGGCCAACTGTTTCATTTGAACACACTGACAAGGGAATATTTAAAATTCTAAAAGTGTCATTTCTCATTGGGCCTAACAAGCTTCTATTTTCATTTACTGTAAGAGACAGAAACTTGATGTCCTATTGTGGATTCACTAACCAAATGTCAGTTCTCAACAATTTGGGGAGGATGAATCTAACATTCCGGCCACAAAAGTTATTATAGAACACAGGCCTGACCAGTCAGAGATTCTAGAAGTTAATATAATGGAGTCTAAAGCAACCTCTTGACAGAAGCTGAGCCAATGAAGTCACCTATTGCAAACCAGCTCTTTTGTTCCCACTCATATTAATAGCCAACTAAATATATAGTTGATGGGTGCAGTCTTTTCAAAAGTTCATGGAAAATGAAGGCAATAAGAAAGGAGGAGGCAATTGCCAAACCTATTGGTTAACTTCTACAGCCAACAGTAAAGCCCTGTTACTGAAGACAGTAGTTACTAATGTCATCAAACAGAGAAATTGAGATGCTGCCCCACTAGAAGCTTTACCTTTACTAACTAGCATTCATGACACCACAAAAATACTTTTAATCCCATTAGAGAAAATTAAGCAGCTATATAACTCTGATACAAAACCCAAAACCTACAACCGAGACCTGCTTGTAAGACATACTTGTGCATGGATAGCACAAATGTTTTGTGAATAAACCCATAGCTTATGCTGCTTAAGTGACCAAGAACCTGAGATAGTCATGGGGCCCAAAGGATAAGGAAAAGCCTATTACTATTCTTCTGCTGAAGAAATATAACAAAGAAATGATTCCTAATGCCATTTTACTATGCCCATAGATCAGTGCCTTGTTCAGCCCTCATCAAAGAAACATCTTGCAGCAAATGCTAATAAAATGTATTCTCACAACTGTAGAATTTGTACAGAATGAGAGATTTTGGAATATTCAACCATAAATGGGTTGTCTTTATCAAAACTATTCTTCCAAGGCTCAGATATCTATGTGGAAGTTGAGTAGAAAAATTGTAAGAGCCAGAGGTAGTATATGACTTCAAGAAGCACAGTCTTGTCCCCCACTCTGACCATCAGACCCTGCAAGCTACAAATCCCACCCTGTTCCCAAATTCACCTACCCCCCTCCACTGTAACCTCAATGGAATTCTGAAACACAACCTGCTACTACAGAGAGGACCAAGAGGTGAGTGACCAGCCACCCAGGGGGACACCCCACTTTCTAGGCCCTCAATACCAGGGCAAAACTCTGAGCCCCTCCCCCACCTTCCCCAACTTCCCTAGCCAGCTAGCAGGGGACTTTCCTGCATGTAGGCCACTCCATTACTCCCATCCAGAACACTGGAAACTGAAAGCTAAAAATCCCACCCCGCCCCCAAACCCACCTATCCCCCTGAAACCTCAGTGAAACACTGAAACACAGCCTGATACTGCACAAGGAGGACCAAGAGGTGAGTGTCCAGTTACCTGGCAGGACACCCCACTCTCTAGACCCTCCATACTGGGGTAAAACCTCGGGCCTCTCCCCACCTTTCTCAGCTTCTATATCCAATCAGCAGGTGAGTTTTCTGCATGTAGGCTGCTTCAAAACCCCTGAAACACAGACAGTGACAGTACAGAGCAGACCAAAAACAGTTCCCAAGACACAGACAGCCACTGCAATGATTGTACCAATTTTCAATGACACTGCTAGCATCAATTAAAGGAAGAAATGGTTAGATGTCAGTGCAAGAATTCATCCAACAACCAAAAAAC
The DNA here is from genome assembly GCA_004026605.1 of Ondatra zibethicus. NCBI lineage: Eukaryota > Metazoa > Chordata > Mammalia > Rodentia > Cricetidae > Ondatra > Ondatra zibethicus. Next base: position 46,418 of record PVIU01008581.1, read on the forward strand.
CAAATTGGAAGAAATTAGTAAATCTCTAAAAAAAAAAAAAAAAAAAAAAAAAAAAAAAAAAAAAAAAAAAAAAAAAAAAAAAAAAAACAAGAAAACAAGGAAAAAACAATCAAACAGTTTAACATACAAAGAATCAATAAAACAAAGAGCTGGTTCTTTGAGAAAATCAACAAGATAGACAAACCCTTATCCAAACTAATCAAAGACAGAAAGAGAACATCCAAATTATTAAAATCAGAAATGAAAAGGGGGGCATAACAACACACACTGAGGAAATCCAGGGAATCATTAGGTCATAGGACAAAACCAGTACTCCACAAAAGTGGAAAAGGTTAAAGAAATGGACAATTTTCTGGATGGGTATGACATACCAAAATTAAATCATGACCAGGTGGCCAATTTAAATAGACCTATAACCTGAAAGGAAATAGGAGCTGTCATCAAAAGTCTTTGAACAACAACAACAAAAAGTTCAGGGCTGGATTGTTTCAGTGCAGAATTCTACCAGAACATCAAAGAAGAGCTAATATCTATACTCTTCAAAGTATTCCACATAATAAAAACATTGCCAAACTCTTTTTATGAGGCTACAGTTACCCTGATACCAAAACCTCACAAAAGTCAACCAAGAAAGAGAATTACAAACCAGTCTCACTCGTGAACATAAATACAAAAACACTCAATAAAATACTGGCAAACCGAATCCATAAACACATCAAAAAAATCATCCATCATGATCACATCAGCTTCATCCAGAAATGCAGGGATGGTTCAACATACGAAAATCTATCAATGTAATCCACCATATAAATAAACTGAAAGAAAAATACATATGGTCATCATATTAGATACTGAAAAAGTATTTGACAAAATCCAACACACCTTTATGATAAAGGTCTTGGAGAGAACAAGGATACAAGGAACATATCTAAACATAATAAAAGCAATATACAGCAAGCCAGAAGCCAACATCAAATTAAATGGAGAGAAACTCAAAGTCATCCCACTAAAATCAGGAACAAGACAAGACTGTGCACTTTCTCCATATCAATTCAACATAGTTCTTGAAGTTCTGGCTAGCACAATAAGACAACAAAAGAAGATCTAGAGGATTCAAATTGGAAAGAAAGAAATCAATTTTTCTTTATTTCCAGATGATATGATAATATACATAAGTGACCCCAAAAATTCTATTAGGGATAAATACCTTCAGTAATGTGGCAGGATACATGATCAACTCAAAAAAAAAATCAGTAGCCCTCCTATATACAAATGATAAAGAAGCTGAGAAAGAAATCAGAGAACCCTCACTCTACACAATAGTTACAAATAACATAAAATACCTTGGGGTAACACTAACCAAAGAAGTGAAAGACCTGTCCAACAAAAACTTTAAGTCTTTGAAGAAAGAAATTGAAGAAGATACCATAAAATGGAAAGATCTTGGATAGGTAGGATCAATATAATAAAAATGGCAATCCTACCAAAAGCAGTCTATAGATTCAATGCAATCTCCATCAAAATCCCAACACAGTTCTTCACAGACCTTGAAAGAATAATACTCAACATCATTGGGATAAACAAAAAAAATAAACCAGGATAATCAAAACAATCCTGTACAATAAAGGAGCTTCCAGAGGCATCACAATCACATCACATCAAGCTCTGTTATAAATCTAAACATAAAGCAAAGAAATCCAGGCTACAAATCAAAATCCCAGAGAATCTAGACAACAATGAGGACCCTAAGAGAGACATACATGTATCTAATCAACATGGGAAGTAGTAAATGACAAGATCTCTTGAGTAAATTAGGAGCATGGGGTCCATGGGAGAGAGTTGAAGGGGAGAGGAGAAGCAGGGAGAGGAGCAGAGAAAAATGTGTAGCTCAATAAAATCAATAAAACACAATCAAATAAACAAAAAAGCTACTGTAATAAAAACAGCTTGGTATTGGTATTAAGAACAGAGAGGTTGAATCAAAGAGAGCTGGATATTAATCAATACACCTATGTACACCTGATTTTTAACAAAGAAACTAAAAATATACAATGGAAAAAAGAAAGCAACTTCAACAAATGGTGCTGGCATAACTGCATGTCAACATATAGAAGAATGAAAATAGATCCATATCTATCCCCATGCACAAAACTCAAGTCCAAATGGATTTAAGACTTCAATATAAATCTTACCACACTGAACCTGATAGAAGAGAAAGTGGGAAGTAGTCTTCAATTCATGGGCACAGGAGACCACTTCTTAAATATAACCCCAATAGCACAGACACTGAAAGTAACAATAAATAAATGGGACCTCCTGGAATTAAGAAGCTTCTGTAAAACAAAGGACACAGTCAATAAAACAAAAAGGCAGCCTATTGAATGGGAAAAGATCTTCACCTACCCCACATCAGACAAAGGGCTGATCCCCAAAATATACAAAGAACTCAAGAAATTAGACATCAAAATTAAAATAATCCAGTTTAAAATGGGGTACAGAACTAAACAGAGAATTTTCTATAGAAGAATCTCAAATGGCTGAAAGACACTTAAGGGAATGTTCGACATCCTTAGCCATCAGGGAGATGCAAATCAAAATGACTCCAAGATACCATCTTACATCTGTCAGAATGGCAAAGATCAAAAACACTAATTATAGATTATGCTGGAAAGGATGTGGAGCAAAGGGAACACTACTCATCCATTGCTGGTGGGAGTGCAAACGTGTGTACAACCACTTTGGAAATCAGTATGGCGGTCGGTTTCTCAGAAAATTGGGAATCAACCAACCTCAGCACCCATCAATACCACTCTTGGGCATATACCCAAAATATGCTCAATCATACTATAAGTACATTTGTTCAATTATGCTTATAGCAGCATTATTTGTAATAGCCAGAGCCTGGAAACAACCTAGATGCCCTTCAACCAAAGAACTAATTAAAATAATGTGGCACATTTACACATTTGAGTACTACTTAGAGGTGAAGTACAATGAGATCTTGAAATATGCATGCAAATGGATGGAACGAGAAAACCATCCTGAGTGAGATAACCCAGAAGACCCAGGAGAGATGAACATGCTATGTACTCACTCATTATTGGATGTTAGCTGTAAAGCAAAGAATATTGAACCTATAGATCATGACTTAGAGAAGCTAAGTAGCAAAGTGATCCCTAAGAAAACGATATACAGATCCACCTGGAAAGGGGAAATAGACAAGATCACCTGACAAAATTAGGAGCATGGGGTGGGGGGAATAGGGAGTAAAAGGGTAAGATGCGGGGAGAAGGGTAGGGGGAGGAGACCTTGAGGGAACAGGATAGTCGAGATGGAGGAAGGACCGAGATGAGAGCAAGGAAAGAGATATTTTGATTGAGGGAGCCATTACGGGGCTAGCAAGAAACCTGGCACTAAAGAAATTCCCAGGAATTCGCAAGGATGACCCCAGCTAAAACCCTAAGCAATAGAGGAGAGGGTGCCTGAACTGGCCTCACCCTGTAGTCAGACTGATAAATATCTTAAATATCATCATAGAACCTTCATCAAGCAAACTGATGGAAACAGAGTCAGAGACCTGCATCAGAGCACTGTACTGAGCTCTCAAAGTCCAGTTGAAGACTGGGAGAAGTGAGAATATGAGCAAAGAGGTCAAGACCATGATGGGGACTCTAGCCAGGCAGGAAAGGAAACAGCATAGGTCCACACTAGTCCCTCTGAGTGTGTGTGACAGTGGCATGGCTGAGGTAGACTGTGGGTTACTGGAATTGGCACCAGGGTTTATTCCTTCTACTTGTCCTGTTTTTATTTATCTATTTATTTATTTATTTATTTATTTATTTATTTATTTATTTATTTATTTATTTATGGAACCCGTCCTCTTTGGATGAATATCTTGCTCAGCTTAAATATAGTAGGGAAGATCTTGGACCTTCCCCAAAGCAATGTGTTTCACCCTCTCTGAGGAGTGGATGGGGTGTGTGGTGGTAGTGGGGTTAGGTGTAAAGAATGGGAGGAATGGAGGAAATGGATACAGGGATTGTTATGTAAAGTGAAAAAAGATATTTTGTTCTCTTTTTAAGACAGACAGACAGATAGATAGATAGATAAATGGTGTCTCTTGGAGGCAACAGGGCTGATACACATAGGAACTCACAGAGGCAGTGGTAGTATTTATAAGGTTTGAAGAAGCTCAAACTACAAAATTCTAGCATGTATAAGGGGAAGTAGACACAAAGTTCTATCACTAATAAATAAAATATTTGAAATTGATACTGCTGGGAAAGGGAAAATCAACTTCAGCCAATGGAACAGGACAGGCTATGACCAGGAGTAGTTGGTCAACAAAAATGGATTACACATTTTTGGGTTCTATATTTGTTTCATTTTTGTATTTTATGTCGTATTTTTCATTTGTTTTGATGTTCATTTTTTAAGAGAGAAAGAAAGCAAATATGTATTTAGGTTGGTGGAGAGGAAGGCAAGATCTGTGAAGAGTTGAAGGAGGGGAAAGACCAAGATCAAAATATTTAAAGATTTCCTTTTTTAATTTTAGTTTTTTTTTTCAATTTACATACAATTTCAGTTCCCTCTCCATCCTGTCCTACTGATCCCCCCATCTTCTCCTGACCTCACCCCCACTCACTCCTCAGAGTGGGGGAGACTTCCCATGGGGAGTCAACAAAATCTGTCACATCACTTGAGGCAGGACCTAGGCCCACCCCTTGTAGGCTTAATAAGGTATCCCTCCATAGGGAATAGACTCAAAAGAGCCAGTTCATGCACTAGGGATAAATACTGGTTCCACTGCTAGTAGCCCCACAAACTGCCCAAGCCACACACTCTCACTCGGAGGGCCTAGTTCAGTCTTATGTAGGTTCCCCAGCTCTCAGTCCAGAGTCAGGGAACTCCCACTTGCTCAGGTCAGCTGTTTCTCTGGGTTTCCCCAGCACAGTCTTGGTCACTTTGTTCTTAATATCATTCCTCCCTCTCTAAGACTGGACTCTTGTAGTTCAGTCAAGAGCTCAGCTGTGGATCTCTACATCTGCTTCCATCAGTTACTGGATGAAGGTTCTATGATGACAATTAAGATGGTCACCAATCTGATTACAAAGGAAGGGCATTTTAGGTAACCTCTCCACCATTGCTTAGATTCTTATCTGGGGTCATCCTTGGGGATTCCTGGGAATTTTCCTAGTGTCTGGTTTCTCACTAACCCGACAATGACTCCCTCTTTCAAGGTATCTCTTTCCTTGCTCTCCCTCTCTGTCCTTCACCCAACTCATTCTTCCTGATCTTTCATGCTCTCCTCCCTGCTCCCCTTCTCCCCTCCCAACTCCCTTACCAGCCCCCCATTCACCCACACTGTCATGTTACTAAAGAGATCTTGTCTACTTCCTCTTCCCTTGGGGAATCCAGGTATATCTCTCTTAGGGTTCTCCTTGTTTCCTGTTTTTTTCTGAGGTTGTGGACAGTGGTCTGGTTATCCTTTGCTTTATGTCTAATATCCACTTATGAATGAGTACATAAATGAAGAAAAAGGCAGGAGCCAGAGGCGGGGAATGCTGATATCTCGGGTTTCTTACTGTCTGCAGCAGCTACATATCCTCATGCCACTCCTCTAACATGAAGGCCCTGCTTCCTCCTTTGGGGCTGTGGGCTACCTGTTGTTTTAGCTATGATTCTACTCTCTTGGCTACCCATAGCTCTTCTCTCAATTCAGCAAGTTCCTTATTTAAACTTCACAGTTAGGTTTCTGGTTCTACTAGTGGGTATATTGACATCATTTCCCATTGTGCCGAATGGATTCTCTGTTTTCATGTTAAAACAATTTTATATGGGACTCAAATGACATACACATATGATATAGCTATATCCATTTGTGTGTATCCTAAAAATCACCAATGTGCTTCTTCTGTGCATGCTTCTGAATATTTCATGTACAATCAGTGATATAATGAGCAAAAATTGTTTCTTTTGTCTTTCATTTAGTGCACTTCAGAAGTTCATTTTTACAACAGACACAAAATCTCATTCCCTTTAATGAGTGGATAATATTATATATTATATATGTATAATAAAATTTGTATAATAACTATTCAGATTATACAGTTATTTTGGTCTTTGAATCCTTATTTTAATGAATCTAGCTGAAGCTATACCAATTGTATAGATTTCTTTTAGGAGTTAACTGATAGATTTGTCCATTTGACTAAGTATAAAGCCCACAATATTTTCCCCACCAAGGTCATGATAGGATTTCTCCACTGCATTTTTCTTTTTAGTATTGCAGATGAAAAAAGTACAAGATTCACATTTGCACACTATTAATGTCCTCCTACAATTATTTTTTTCATAGTTGTATTATTAAGATTATTTATCTTGAATATGACTTTGTTTCAGCCACTTCCAGATAGGCCTCTAAATATTGTTGGTTGTTATTCCAAATAATTTTGTGCTCAGAGCAAAGAATCAATAGTTTGCAGTTCTAATATAGTTTTAATATATTTTCTAAAATTTTTAAATTCCTGTTATTTTGTTAGAACTCCGGATCCACTATTTTATTTTTTGCCACTTTTATTAGATTATTAAAACTTAATTTTCTCCTGAATTTAGGAGTACAGAAGTGTACATCTATTTTGGATCCCTCACTACTATAATATTCTTAATTTTTATTTTCTTGCTGTTAACTTTATTCTACACTATAAGTATTTCAAACAGTTCTAGTATTGGTTCATTTTCAAATAATTATGTATTATTTATAAATATGAGATAAATTTGGAAAACATAAATTCTTTTATAAGTGTATTTAGTAGTAAATGATAATTTAACAACCAAAATATAAATATTTTGAAAGTTAGAAGTTATCTGACTTCATACCCCAAAACAAGCTTTATGACATATTAGTTGAGGAACAATATAACAATGTTTAAGTGTTAATGATGAGAGGAGATAACTGAAATATGTATGATATAAAAATCAATTTAAAATCTCTTTTTGAATTGTCAAAAATATATCTCAAAGGCCCAAAAGGAGGAACATGAAACAATTGCTTATGTACATTCAAATGAATTACATAAAAAACTAAATATTATATAAGAATACTTCATTTTTCAATAGCAGAAATGTGCTATCATAAAAAATTGGCACATTGTGCTGCAATGGTATGATTATTTAATACAAACCCTTCTTTCTGAATTCTTTGGTTCTGTTTCAGGAAAATAAATATGAATAGGTATTCAAATGTCTTGATAGGTTTGGCTTGTGTTCTTCCACTTTTCTGAGCTTTCAATGTCCCTGTTCTGAAAGAATAAGGGAGCTCCATGTTTATGTTGTCATCAAATACATTTTCTCTTTTTACTGTGTGTAAAGTCAATGGAAAGTAAAACCATAAAAACGCTTAACATTATGTTATTTAAAGCTGCTTCAGAAATGTCACTACAACTGAATGAATCATCAGTTTCTTCTTAGTGTAACCATTCGTTCAGTATGGGGATAAAAGCAACAGGTTCATTGTTAGTTGTGGAGCTGGATTGGTTGAGCTCATCTGAATTTACAATCTAATTCTAAGCAATTGCTGAAAGCTATTAACCCTCCTATTTGGCTTGACACATTTGGGAAAAGATCATGGAAATGTGCAAAGAAAAGTGGCATTGACCCTCACAAGAAATTGTTTAGTTGTTAAGATAACTTGCTGCTCTTGGACCAGGTTCAATTCCCAGTATCCACATCTGACTGCTGACAACTGACTGGAGCTCCAGGTCCAGAAGGTCAGACTCCCTCTTCTGGCTTCCATAGGCTTTGTATGTATAGTGCACAGAATGAATGCAGACTAAAATGCCATAGACATAAAGTAAATATAAATAAATCTTTTAAATGCAGAATTACTTTAGAATCCATACCAAATTAACACATTATATATCCATTCAGAGGGTACACAACTGTTTTAATAGGTTGCTTGTTTTTTTTTCCCTGCCACTGACAGCTCAGACCCAAAATAATCACACAGAAACCATATTATTTGAAATAGTGTTTGGCCAATAGATTAAGCATGTTTCTGTATATCTCATATCCTAAACTAACCCATTTCCATTTTAATCTGTGCATAGCCACAAGGCTGTGCCTTACTGGGTAAGGTTCTGGCATTTGTCTCCTGAAGGGCTACATGGCTTCTCTTTGACTCTGCCTTCCTTCTCCCAGCATTCAGTTTAGTTTTCCCTGCCTAACTTTACTCTGCCTTACTAGGCCAAGCCAGTTTCTTTATTCATTAACCAATAAAAGCAACACATACACAGAAGGACCTCCCACATCACACAACTCTGAAGACAAGCACATTAAAAAAGATAACAGTTCTATTAAAATATAATTATAGTAAGCACAATAAGATAATAAAGCTATAGCCGTAAATTCATTAAACAACACTGCCTGCATCTTTGAGAATTTATAATTATAGCTGATTGTATAGTGGGATGTCTCCATTAAATCCATATCTTCAGGTCTCAGAGAACTCAATGGAAGAAGAGACAGAAAGATGCAATCCATGGGATGCAATCCAAAGGGATGGAGGACACCGGGAGCAGGCCCTCTAAATATCATGTGCAGTGCTCATACAAATTCACAGAGACTGAAGTAGCATGTGGCTGGCCACATGAGTCAGTTTGAAGTCCTCTGTCTATATATTACAGCTTCAAGTTTAGAGTTTTGAGGGGATTTCTCATATGCAAAAGAACAGGTCTAATTTGTGTGCTTTCTCTTGTCCTCTTTTCTTTCTGTCAGTTTGTCCTGTCCACCATTGATGTGATAGATTTTGTTTTATCTTCTTATATCTGATTTTGTTTGATTGAGATATTGTGTCTTAGAAATCTGTTCTTCACTAATGAGAGAGAAAAGGGGAGTGGATCTGGATGGGAGGGGCACTGGGACAAATAGATGGAGGAAAAACTGTAATCCGGATGCCTGATATGACAAAAGAATCCATTTTTAGCAAAAGGAAAAAATAAAAGAGATAACTACCACTTAAAAAAAGAGTTCATAATAATTACTGATCATAAATATCAAACATCAAAGATTGTTAGAAAAACCAAAGAAATATTGAAATATACAGTTCAAAAACAATAGGTTTCAGATAGTAAATACATGTAGACAACATGTCATCAGCTCACCCTGAGGAACAAATATATCACATTGCTGTGCTGCTTTTCTTGTTTGTTTATTGAGTAGAAAATCACAAAACAAATTTAGCCATTTTACATATGCAGCTCCCTGGGGTTTCATACATTTATGATTTTGCTAAGTTTTCCTTCCAGCATTAATTTGTCTCAAACCTAAAACATTTTGATTACCCACCAACAAAATCCCAGTACCTCTTAAGCAGTCACTACTTCCCACTCCCTGCTCCCTTGAGACCCTAACAATTACCAGTGTGCTTCTTTTTATATAGGTCATCTTCTAATGGATAGTCTCTACACATTGAGTTTCATAACGTATACTTTGCTCCGGACATCTTTCATTAGCATACTTTTGATATTGTGTGTATATATGTGTGTACAAGTTTCTGTGTGAGAGTGAAGAGAGAGAGTGTGTGACTAAGTGAGAGAAACAAAGAGACAGAAACAGAGAGACAGAGACAGGGAGCTTTATTTCCTTTATTGGGTAAATAGTATTTATTTCATCATGCATATATGTTGTGATATGTATTCTTTTCATCTAAAACAACTTGGACTGTGAGATTATTTGCATTATCATTCCTTTTGAATTGATCTGGGTGAAGGTTATCAATTTTATGCAATGTTTTGAGAGCTATCTATTGTTTTTGTACTCTGTCTTTTTAAAATCTCTGCTCCAATCTTTCCTTTTTTGACTTTGGCAATAAGTTTTTCATATTTTTTCTGGTTCTTTACTGTGTCATGTCAAGTTATTGACTTCACATATATCATTTTTTAATGGAGACATTCATAAATACAAATTCCCTTTAGGTTCTACTTTTTCAATATTCAATAAGTTTTGGTTTTTGACATTTTCATATTATTCATCTTTAAATATTTCCAACTTGTTATTGACTTACTCTTTGACCCATTCATTAATTGAATGCTCTGTATGATTTCTACTTGTTTGTGAATTGATCTGATTTTTTGTTGTTGTTGTTTGTTATCATTGGTAATTCAATTATTTGCTGGTAGAAGCAATCCAGGAATACTTTATTGTTTTAATGCTGAGACATGTTGTTTTACATGACACAGGACACATAGAGGAGAATACTTCAGGTACTCAAAAATGTATATCCCTCAGTCTAGGAGCAGAACACTCTTTTATAGGGACAGATGGGTTCTATTGTTCATCTCCAGTTCGGTAAAATTGTAGAGCTACTTTGGAAATCAATAAGGCAGTTTCTCAGACAATTGGGAAACAATCAACCTCAAGACCCAGCTCATTCATGCCATAAGGACACTTGTTCTACTATGTTCATAGCAGCTTTATTTAGAATAGCCAGAAATGGGAAACAATCTAGAGTCTCCTCAATCAAAGAATGGATAAAAAAGTGGCACATATTTTTTACACAATAGAATATTACGCAGTTGTTAAAAACCATGATATCATGAATTTATGCAATCTTGTACATCTGCTTTGGAAATGAGTATGGTGGTTCTCAGAAAATTGGGAAGCAATCTACTTTAGGACCCAGCAACACCACTCTTGGACATATACCCAAAGGATGCATACTCACACCACATGGACATTTGCTCAACTATGTTCATAGCAGAATTATTCATATTAGCTAGAACCTGGAAACAACATAGATGCCCCTCAACCAAAAAATGGATTGGGAAAGTTTGATACATTTACACATCAGAGTACTTCTTAGCAGTGAAAAGCAATGAAATCTTGAAATTTGCAGGCAAGAGGATAGAACTAGAAAAAGCCATCCTGAGTGGCGTAACCCAGATCCCAAAAGACAAATATAATATGCACTCACTCATAAGTGGAAAATAGACATAAAGCAAAGGACAATCAATCTGCAGGTCATAACCCCAAAGAACCTAGGTAACAAAAAGGACCCTACATAGATCTGCCTAGGAAGGGGAAAAAAATACAAGATCTTCTGAGTAAATTGGGAGTTGAAAGCATGGAAGGCGAGGGGAAGAAGGTGGAAGGCAAGAAGAGAGGAAGGGAGGAGGGAAGGGTAGTGAGGAAAACGCATAGCACATTTCTACCCAAACAATTAAAATGTGAAGAATTAAAAAAAGAAAAACAGAAAATGTGGTACATTTTTTTTTTACACAATAGAGTATTACTTAGCTGTTAAAAAGAATGACATCATGAAATTTGCAGACAAATGGATGGAATGAGAAAAGATCATCCTGAGTGAGATAAACCAGAGCCAGAAAAACAAACATGGCTTGCACTCACTTAAGTGGATATTAGCTGAAAGGAAAGTATAACCATGCTACAACCCAGACACCCTCAAAGGCTAGGTAATAAGGACAGCTCAAAGGGGGACACTTGGGTCTCCCTGACAAGAGCAAATATAAGAAATTTCCTGTATGGACTGTATGTGGATGGGATGGGATCATGAGGGATCGTGTGATGGGGTGAAAGGACTTAAAGACACTCCTGGAAATGATGGGGCATGTGAGGGTCAGGTAGAAACATGGTACAAGGGAAACTCACAGAACCCTACAAAGATGACTCTAGTTAAGAACCCTATAATAACAGATATGTAGCTTAAACTGATGGTCTCATGTGACCAGGCAAGGTCCAGTAGAAGAACTGGGATACCATCCCAGTCACATAACCTTCGACCTACAGTCTGTCCTGCCTTAGGGATGTGCTGGGACTCGTGCCTAGCCCAGTTGACATCAGAAGAGCTTCATCCAGCAACTGATTCAAACAGATGCAGAGACCCACAGTAAATCATTAGGCTGAGCTTGAGGAATCTGTTAAAGAGAGGGAAGAAGGACTGTAGGAGCCAGAGGGGTCAAGGACACCACAAGAAAAGTCACAGAATTAACTAACCTGTGCTCATAGAAGCTCGCAGAGCCTGAACCAACAACCAGTAAGCCTGCATGGGACTGACATGGGCTCTCTGCATATATGTGACAGCTGTGTATCTTGCTCCTCCTGTGGGACTCCTAACAGTGGGAGCAGGAGCTGTCTCTGACTCTTTTGCTGGCTTTAGGTACACCATACTTCAAACTGGGCCACTTTGTCAAAACTTAATAGAAAGAGGGGGTGCTTAGTTTTATTGCAACTTTGTATGCTATGTTTGGTTGATATCCATGGAGATCTACCCTTTAAAGACTAGAAACAGAACAGGAGTTATAGGCATATTTTGCTGTACTGAAAGCAGATATCATCACATGGCAGAGGGTAGATAAGAAACATGGATTAATTTAAGATGTAAAAGCTAGTTAGTAATAAGCCTACGCTATCAGTTGAGCATTTATAATTAATGGTAAGTCTCTGCGTGCTTATTTGGAAGTGAGTGGCAGAAAAGAGCTGACCATCAGTTCCGATGAAACCCTCTGCCTACATGAAATGGATCTGAGAAAAGGGATGGGCAGAGGAGTGGTGTTGGGGAGGGACTGGGGAGAGAGAAGGGATATTAAATAAATAATTTTTTTAAAAGTCTGATTATTATTTATTAATTTGTTGATGTATCTATTTATTTATATTATAAATGATAAATAAAACAAAAAGAATTCTGTTTATCCACTGATCTTTTGTTAAGTTGTTTTATCCATCATAAAAGCTGTGCTAATAAAATATTTCACTATTATTGTAAAATTATCTCTCCTTCAACTTTACAGTATTTATTTGTAATAAGCATGTTTTAAAAATCATTTTTTCTTCAATATTTGCATATGCAGCATTGTTGTCATTACTAGTCCCACTACTGTGAAAGAGAATACTCAAACTTCTAAGTCAAAGCTTAATCAAGTTGATATCCATTGATTAAGCTCTGCTTCACCCCAACATTTCCTGACACTGTCACCAAACTCTGGTCACCATTCTAGCTTCAATTTCTAACTTATAGAGTCTATAAAACCAACTTTATTTAAGCTGTATACTAGGATGATCACTTAGTACTTTTCTTTCTGTGTGATTTATCTCATTGGAGCATCAGGATCTTTAGCTCCAGCCAAGTTGCTACAAATGACAAGATTCTATTTGTAACAATGACTGAATACTATTTCACCATATACATGTACCACATTTTCTTATTTATTCATTAACTATAAACAATTTAGCTGTTTCTATTTCTTTTATTTTTGTTTGTTCGAGACATTATTTCTCTATAGTTTTTGGAGCCTGTGCTGGAACTAACTCTTGTAGATCAGTCTGGCCTTGAACTCACAGAGATTCACCTGCATCTGCCTCCTGAGTGCTGGGATTAAAGGTGTGCACCACCACTGCCTGGGCTTGTTTCTGTTTCTTAGCTATTGGGAATAGTTTAATGAGCATGCTTCTTTTGGATGTATACATAGTACTGGGATTGTCAGATCATTTGGTAGCTCTGTTTTTAACTTTTCAGAAACTTCCACATTGTTTCTCATAATGACTATACTTACTCACAGTTGTACCAACAATTTGGAAGGGTTTTATTCCCCCTGTGTGTTCTAGTATTCTTGTGATAGACATTTTTGGGGTGAAGTGGTATTTCATGATGATTTTGATTCAGTTTGCATTTATTGAGTAATTAACAATGTGGAGCAAATTTTCACGTGCCTATTGTATACTGGGATGCTATCTTCATAATACCTTCAAGGTTTGTTGTTTTTCTGTGCTTTTTTGTTATTGTTGTTTGTTGTGACTTGTGCTAATTTGTTAAATGACTTTTAAAAATGCATTGATGACATCAGTGTTCTTTGTCATGCATAGCTTTGGGATTCTGTTTCTTTAGTGCCTTGAGTGTGTTAGTATTTTGAAATAGATTTCCTTTATCAACTAACTTCAAAAGGGACTAAAGGTAAAGTAGAAAGAAAAAGAAATCAAAGAAAGAAAACCCTTTTCTAGTTTTGTATTTCTCAGAGCCTATTCGGGATATGTACACTTCTTGCTAATCTTTCACCCTCAGCTATTCTGAGCATGAGGGATGAATCAGCCCATAGCAAAAACTTTGAGTTTCTGTATATATTTTTATAAATGACTTTTCTGCAAAAGACCCTTAATATGTAGATCAGACTAGACTCTAACCCACGATCCTTCTATTTCTACTTCTAAGTGCTCTAAGTTCTTAACACCATTTCTGTACATTATTAGGCATGCTTGTCTTGTGGAAATATCATTTACAATATTAAATAAATCCAGCATTTACCTAGCAGATTTCTTTTACTACCAGCTCCAAACTGGGTAACTTTTTACTCTACCCAACACCCACTACATAGAAGGCAGGGCCTTCCATGTGAGACATGTGTGTTACTTTCAGAGTTCCTTGATACATGGAGGTTCTTTTCAGTGGCATAATTTCGTAAATACATCTTCCAATTTTAGCCCCTAGAACTAACTTCTCCTGTTGCTTTCTTGCTCATTTATCCACTGAAGGTGCTTGGGGGTGTTGTTTATTTCCTTTAAGGATTTTGGAAAGAATGTTCCCCATGTCATTATTTCTGTAACAAGAGAATTACAGCTTAGAGGAACAAAGCGACTACTATTTTTTATTCAGCCCTTAGAGAGGCCCAAGGAGAGGACACAGTTCTTTGCTAAGAAGTTCTGCTTTTCCTGATATGTAACCTGGATCAGTTTTCCACACTAGGCGTACAGGCTCCTATTCTAACTACCACTTTTACAAGGAGGCATATGGCATGAGGAAAATTAAAGGTCTCATATAGCTTTCAAGTCATTCTTAACCTTAATTCTGAATACCATTTTTTAGTTCTTTTGCTTAATAATGCGATGATTCTATGGAGATATTCACTTTTGCTATAAGCACTTTGCCTCAGACATTATTTGACATTTTTGAGCATAGACTTAATTGGGTAAGACAAATACACATTTATCTTTGCAAATATTCTGTAGTTTCTCTTGAATTGCGAAGGGGAAGCTGGGTGGTAACAAGTAGGACTGTATGAATTGTAATGGATAAAATATTTACTATCTGTTGGTAAAAAGAATGTGCACTTGCCTTAACTATGTGGTAAATGTGTCTGAAGTCCTTAGCTTCTATCTCAATCATGGACGCTGTGCAGAGTTTAAAAACATAAAACACAACATAATTTGACACTGATGTTAACAGGAATCTGTCAGATTAGTGATGGCTTTGTTGGATACTAAAGATGATATTTCCACATAACAGATGTGGTCACAGTGGGTTGTTTTAACTTGGTTGTCTCATATTATGTGTTTAAAACTCTCTATAACACTTAGGTTTTACCTTAGATTGACAACAAGAATAAAAAAAAATCCTACTTTCATCTGTCTCGCTTTTCAGAATGTGTATGAATTTGAGTTCTAAAATGACAATTTTGATTTTTAAAATATTAAAGAGATTATTCTTTGGATTAATTTATTTGGTCATTAATTGCATAAAATGTACATTTAATTGGAAAACTGACAGAATGAAATGGATAATTCCTATAGTAGTATTTTACTGCATTGCTCTTTTGAGACGCACTAATTATTTACAAAGTTCACAGTAATGCATGTGTTGTCACCCTGTGTAATTGAATGTTTTGCCCGAAGTTTTAAATTACCAGGCATTTCTGAACAATGGCCTGTGAGTTTTTACAAAATGAATAGACTGTGTCTTTACTAGTTATAAATTCATTTATTTTGTTTCTATAATTAAACATTGGAAATTTCAGATTATTTGAAAAGAATTTTTCAAAATTTTGCTTGGATATTAGAAGGCAACTTAAATACAAATGCACACACACAAGATAGAGGTGTAGGGAAGGGAAAAGAAGAAGAAAGGGAAAGAGAGGATGTGCCAGTGCCAACTAAGCATGATTGTGATCATCAGCAGTTCTCACACTTAGACTATGGAGGCAGGAAGATCAGATGTTCAAAGCCAGCCTCAGCTCCACATCAGGTCTGAAATGATCCTGGACTTAAAGGTCAAGACAGGATGAGGACAGAAACCTGATAGGATAGAAATCTATCAGGATGTAAACGGAGGTAACTTTAGGAGGGATATGATAGACATTCCAACCTTTGGGTTTTGTTATCTCTGCCTTTGAACCTAGGAAAACTTGGAATTTTGGCTGTCCTGGATATTTTATATTTTCATATGAATTTTAAGATTGTTTTTTATTTCTATAAACATTAGTACTAGAATTTTGATTGGTATTGCTTTAATCTGTACATTGATTTCTGTAGATGATTGTCTATACCGTTAATCCTATAAACTCATGAACATGGAAATCTTTCTGTCTTATACTTTTTTTCTCAAACTTTTCTTCAGTATTGTAAAATATTCATTACAGAGGTCCTTTGTTACGTTTGTTAGGTATATACTGAGGCATTAAAAGTTTTATTATGAATATTTTTGCTTTTCTCTTATTTTTCATGATATATTTGTCATTGGTATGAAGAAAGATTACTGATTTGTGTATGTTAATTTTGTAACTTCCGCATCAATGAAAGTACCTATCAGTGAAACAAATTTTCATGTGAAGTCATAAGGGTATTTTACTTACAGAATCACACCAACTGCAAATTCTGATACTTTGATATCTTCTTCCTGTTTGGATTCCTTTTTCTTCCTTCCTTTGACTTATTATTTTATATAAGACCTCAAGAATTATATCAAATAGAAGGGAGGACAGGGGATGCCTTGTCTTTTTTCTTGATATTAAGGCAATGTTTTTAGTTATTCAACAATTTAGCATTGATCAGAATGCAATTTTCTTAAAAAGATAAAAGTAGCTCTATAACAAGGAGTAAATGTAACACTCCTGGAACTCACAAAGATTCTATATTCTAGTACAGAGATATTTATACATCCCAGGCATTGCTTTCCTAATCACAATAGCCAGGAAATGTAAAAGTCATCAGGTGAGGAAAGGATAATAAAACTGGGGCACATACACACAATTTGATTCACAGGAAAATTGATAGGACTGACAAAATTATACTAAAGGAGGTAACCTACCCCAGATAAGCAAACAAGATGTGTTTTCTCACAAATGGGGGCTCTTACTTGATATTTTTAAATTATTTGTTTAATTTAGGATATCTGGGAGGCCTGGAAGCTAGAAAAGGCCCATTAGAAGAAGAAGATAAAGAGAGAACTTAAGAGAGAGGATAGTAGAACAAGTGTTATGAGAGTAGAATGGGTATACTGGGGATGGGGAGAGTTAAGAAAAAGACCTATGGTATTACGCAAGTATATTTAAAAACATAATTAAAAAATGTTTTAATGAAGGCACCCTGAATGGAAGAATGATACTTTTCCAAATGACCTAATTTATTTAAAGAAAGGTCCCATTACCTATTGTGGAAGAATTTCCTACAAGATGTTGGTCAAGGAGCCCACTACACAGCTGTAGGCCCACAAACTATAATAATTACCTGCCTGGAAATATATGTCTAATATTACATGAGTGATATGAATATTATATTGTTTATCAACAGCTTATTGATTGAATTTTAGGTCCATTAAAAAGAAACCCATGCCTGGTGCTATAAGTACAGTCAACGTCCCATACTTGAGAGGTCATGGACAATAGGGGATAACTTAATGTTTTGTTAAATGGATGTATTGACAAATGTCTTCTACACATTTATATTTGCACGCGTAAACTGATGAGACTGACAACCACCAGAAGAGCAGCTTTGTTTGTTGTGGGCAGAAGTTAAAAGAGAAATTCAGAACAGATAAAAGTGTGGAGAATAAGATACTTTTGAATGCTCAGTCATGCACAACTAGTTTATATCTTATATTCCCCCTTCAGAGTTCAGAAAACATTATAAAAGAGGAGACACAGGTTAGGAAAGGGGACTGCATTGTCTGCATATGTTGCCCTCTGTCCTCATTAACTCACTTCTTCGTTTGTGAAGATACTCACAATATTGAGACAGCAACCCCTAGGGATAAAGAGATTACTCAGCAGTTATGACTGCTTCCTGCTCTTACAGAGGACTCAAGTTGGTTTACAGAAGTCACATAAAGTGGCTCACAACCTCTTATAACTCCACTCTAGGCGATTCTACAGTCTACTCTTTTGGCCTCTATGAGACCTTCATGTATATGTGTGAACTCACATAGAGACACAGGTACTCCATCAATCCCTGAGGAACTATTGTCAGTTAATGTGTGCTAGGATAAGTGTTGGCATTTCTTCAAGAAGGTAGTCACTAGTATGTCGTCCCTGTTCTGATAAACTCAAACAAATACATGCATGATAATGTAAGTAAGCCATCATAATTAGAGGGTCAAAATATAAGACATGAACATAAAAGGGGGCAAGTTGGGGAAAGGAAGAATTCTAAGATGAGACATATAAGTTTGAGAGAGGAACAGTAAGTTGAAAAATGACCAAATTTCAGCATATACATGTATAAGATTGTCAAGTAGTAACAGAAAGAAACAGCAAAAAAATGAATGTTTATTTTTCTTTCTTTTCACAAATGATAGATGATTAAAGATGTGTTTGTGTTTAGGAAGTATATATTTTTACATAAAATTATGATTTTGAATCCCAAACTTTATGGCTACTATTCATTTAAATTTTTTGTTAAATAAGCCACTATATATCATTTTGTCCTTTACTATTTTTATTAAAATTTATTATTTATAATTAAGATATAAATAATATGAGAAGTGCATGGAAAGTTAAAATGCCATAGAGAAGCAAATTAACATTGAATAAAGGATATTAGTGCTGAATTAATTTTGTTACTTTTCCAGGCTTGGATTCATTAGAAACAAAGAATAAAATAAATTCTGAGTATTTGGGATGGACTCGATGATGATATAGATCTATGATCCCATCTCCTTTGGAGACCTCAGCAGGGAAGATCACATGTCTGAGTTTTCTTTGTGCTTCTGTGATAAATAACAAGTTTTAGGGAAGGGTTTATTTGGCATATATTTATCAATCATAGCCCATCATTGAGGAAATCCAAGGCAGGCACCTGGAGGCAGGAACTAAACCAAGGAATGTGGAGGACTTTTTACTAGATTGCTCTCATGACTTGCTCTGCTTGTCTGTCTGTTTGTTTCTGTTGTTGTTGCTTTAGTTTTCCTTTGCTTGTGTGTGTGTGTGTGTGTGTGTGTGTGTGTGTTTGTGTGTGTGTGTGTGTGTGTGTGTGTGTGTGTCTATCCCACAGTGGGGTAGATCCTCCCACATCAATCATTAATCAAGAAAATGTGTCTGACAGCATGCTCAGAGAACAATCTGATGGAGACTCTACCAACTGAAGTTTCCTCTTCTCAACTCAGTTTATGTCACTGGCAGAAAAGCTAACAAACACAGATCACAAATTTAAATCTTCTGTATCTTCTATAGAGTTAGTGAGACCTTGTCCCAAAATGAATAGGAAAACAAAGCCTGTGGATATAGCACAGGAGGAGAGTGTTTGTCTAGTATGTTTGAGGTCAGAGATTCAGTACTCAATAGGAAAAGAAGGAAAATGGAAGAGGAAATAGAGAAAAAAATATTGAATTCTCTCCAATTGTAGCCATGCTACTTACATTTTACTGTTAGATTTATTAATTTCCAAACATAAAAAGTACCCAAATTTCAAAAATTAGAATATATCTATATGATATATATGAATAAGTGCACAGGGAACAAAGGAACTTCAATACAAACTCAAGTAAAAATCATGTAAAAAGAGAATATAATTTCTTATTCTTTTGTCTTTGGTGTATAAATGGGTTTATGTCACCAGTACTGTATACTACACTATTTAGACTGCACAAAATCTCTGTAAGTGTCTATGATCAGGAACTGTAAGTGACCCTGAGTTCTAGAACTGCATTGCTTACCACAGTTATCTTCCATAGGTGGAATTTAGAAAAGCATCAATAGAGGAATTTGACTGATATTAGGCTGAGCAATACTACATTCCAAAATAAATGTGATTGTAATACATTTAAATATATAAATTATCTGTCTTACACAAACTACATTTTCAACATTCTGTCTTCATTTATGCAGTACTTTCACTAGTGGATTATCTTCTATGTAGTGGATTTTGATGTAGGAACAGAGAACTTTATTTTGTTTTTAATTTGTTACTTTTCTATTGCTCTGATAAATCACAATGAACAAGAAAACATACAGAAGAAAGAATTTATATTGCTTACAGTTCCAGAAGTAAAGGGCCCATCATTGCAGGGAATTGTGACATTAGGCAGGAGGCATAATGACCAGAACAGAACAGCTGAGTCCTCATTACTAAAGCATGAAACAGAGAAAGAAATAACTCTGTTTAATTGTCAAAGTCTGTCCCACTTGACAAACTTCTTCCACCACGAAAACATCTCCAACAATCCCCAAACAGCATGAGTGAATATGGCCCAGACATTTAAGACTATGAAGGATATATTTTATTCAAAATAACCACAATTTTATCTTTATTACTGCCACTTCCTCCTGCTTCCCCTCACCCTCCTCCTTCTGTTCCTCTTCCTTCCATTCCTCCTCTTTTCCTCTTCTGCACCAGGTCTGAAACCAAGGGTCTCAGCAAAGCTAAGGAATTGCTCTACCACTGAGCAGAACCCTTGGGAAAGGAGGTAAAATTTGTGATGAAGGGAGCTTAGGAAGATAAGAGAACAAAGAAATAAAAGGAAAGAAGTAGAATAAAAATAAATCCTACACCATGCTAGTTAATTAAAGAATCAAATGGATAAATATTGTGGGCAAATTGAATAATGACATTAACAGGATGGCAAAGACTGTTAGCTTCTTGACATTTGTATGTGTGGGATGTGTATGTGTGTGTTTATATACATTCATATGTATATGAACACAACTGTGTGGGCCGTGTTTGCATGTGTGTCCATGCATGTTTGGATGCCAGTGGCTGAAGTTGAGGTTACATGTTTGCCTGGATTCTGGGCACTGGACCTCAGTTCTCATGCTTGGATAGCAACTGTTTTATGTTTTACTGAAGCATATACCTACCCCTTGCAAATTATTAAATAATGATTATATAATAATGGCCAGATCCTTATGGGGGAATAAAAAGAGACTTGAAATAAGATATTGCACACTCTTCTAAGTAAAGATTGTCTTTCTAATGATGATAGCATTTACAATGGCTTGCATTACATCTCTTCATTTCTCACAACACAGAAAGACTACAGCAGAAGAAATCATTAAAGTCCCACCAAGTTGATTGAATACTTTCAAATACCACAGGGCATCAAGGAGCATGCAGATCATTAATTGAACCCACTGAGATGTGATTCCAGGTAGGCACATTTTAGATGTCCCACTTTGCTCACATCTTTCAAACAGTATATGGATTCACTGCCCATAGACCACTATGTAGCAATATTTTTAATGAGCACTGTAATTTCTTTTGTTGCATGCTGCCATTCTTTGTTAAGCTGTATATTCCCACAATAAGTATGCTGTCCACTCTGCTTCCTAGGAGACATAAACTCAAGACACTTAGAATATTTTTTCTATAAGCCATGGTTTGCTTGTTTTAAAGTTTAAGTTTTGGGGGACAATCTCATGTGCCTTATTTACAATAGTTTGAGAGAAGCAACTCTAATGAAAACTGTATTTCCATATTACATTTAAATCCTGTTCTTCTTGCCACGTGCAGTTCTAAATCTATGTTCCCATATGTTTTCTGTGCTTGATACTGTGTTCATTGCATAGAGAATTCTTAATATATTTGCCAATACAGCATACCAGTCATTGTCCTCAAATTTACTGCAGATGAATCTTAATGCTAACCCAAATATTGTATTGCTTTTTATTGTTTGTTTGTGTTTTTCATTGATTCTTCCTGCAGTGGCAAAAGCTAGGTGCTGTTTAACTCTCCCTGGGTTACCATTTAAAGTTGTAGTTTTATCTATTTTGTTACTCCCTGGTTTGAATACACATTGATTTTACGTAAGTTCACAGCTTCCTACAATTCTTCTGCTTTACTATATGTGATGCTTAGTACAGCAATATTGATTTTCTAACCAAACATTTTAACTTCACTATGTGAATACATTGAACAATAGGCTTAGGAACATATGTTTCTCTTATTTCCTTCAGATAGTAGGCAATGGAAAAAAATCAGTACAAACTCCAGACTACCACTAGTAATTTATTTATATGAACCACCTGATTCTGAATTGAAGCAAGCTGTAGCACTGAATATACTAAATTGTTTCAGAAAGGGCTAAAGGCTGAACACCAGGAAGTGATATGGGATTCTGAGTCTTGTCAGGTTATAGAATAGTCTCTCTGCAAGGCAAACTCTATTCCTTGGTTCCTTGAAAGGCTGAGTATATGCAAGATAAAAACACAAGCATTTACTGGATGCTTCCTGGGAGATTGCATGCAAGAATTTTGGTACTGAAAACCTTACTTGAGAGTTAGAGTTAGCAGGAGTTCCTTTTTGCAGATATTACCTTGCTGGAAATAATGATGAATAGATTGAAGGTGGAGTACTTCTTGAATTATTATTGTTTTGACTGGCAGTTTTTTTATTTCACACTTAAAGCAATTGTCTTTGCCTTGTGCTGCATACAAATTTTTATAGGGTCTGCTGACTAGAAAAATATATAAAGAGAGAGAAACATTATCACCATTTGGGATCAGCCTGAGTTTATATCTCAGACAGGAGATGTGGCTCATTGGATAAGAGCCCTTATTGTAATAGTATAAGGACCTGAGTTTGGATCCCAGTACCCATGTATAAAAGCCAAGCGCTGCCCCAGGAGCAACTATCACCCCAGCATTATGAGTAGAGTGGGGACGGACAGAATGTTCATGGCTAACATCACTATTACATAGTAAGAGAGATCACAAGTCTTATCAAGATGACTTACAACATTTTTGCACAGATTATATGCAAACAAAGAACCATTTTTTATAAGATACATTCATAAAGGATAATTTCTCTGAGAATCTTAGAACCAGTTCCTCACAGACAACACAGGAAATTGTACTTTGAAAATGTGATGCTTTGGTAGTCTCTTTGTATGGAAGCTAAAAAAATAAATTTGAAAATACTTTGATGTAATGTGAATTAATGGATTTTAAATGTGAAATAAACCATTGTAAGGCTGGAGAAGACTTGGAGGTTAAGAGCACTCACTGCTCTTACAAAAGAGCAGAGTTCAGTTCCCAGTAGCCATGTGGAAACTGACTATAAGTTTAGTTGCCAGGAATTAAATGCCCTCTTCTGGCCTCTGAGGGTACCTGACATGCATGTGGTACATAAGCATGTATGTAGGGCAAAATACTCATAAACATAAAATAAAAATGACTGTAAAAAGATTTCACAAATAGTGTAGATTTGTTCCAAACACTCTTATAAGCCTATAACTGGTTTCTACAAACAACAAAGTCATATACATAATATTTAATATTGTTATGAAGATTAGTTATGAGGGCATACAGCAGGCTGAGTCTTATTCTCACCAATTCACATTTTCAGGCCTCATATCCAGTATTTTGTGATGTAATTGGATTTTAAGAAATAATTACATTAAAATGAGGTCTTAAGGGAAATCCTAATCCAATCTGAGAGCAATTTCTTGGGAGAGATGAGTAACAAATTTCCCAAAAACAAGAGATTCCGGTATATATATATATAACCTAATTGGACTCTCCATCACATAGTAAGAGGAACACTAATTTCTGGAGCTCTTGCATTCTATACTGTCGCAAATAAATCAGAAAAGGCAGATTATAAGTCAGAAAAAATAAGGAAAATGGCTTAGAGTCCATGTGATTCATTTTTAAAAATCAGAAGTATATGCTATTCTCCTGGTATTAGTAGCTTTTCCAGAACATCTTAATAGAGTTACTGACTCTCAGTTTGCAGAAAGTTTTGTTTTACGTGTCAACACTGCTGAACTTTTCCCAGATCATTTAGAATTTACCTTGCTATTTATTCAATTACAACAAATACTTAGAAATAATTTTCTTCCCTTGAATATAACACATATCAGATCCCACATGGATCTACCAAGCCCTCTAGGAGAAGATAATGATGAAATTGATCAAGAAATATGCTATAATTTTGTAATAAACACCATAATAATATGTTTGAAGAAATACTTTTTTCTATCACTTGGCAAAAAGTCAAGGAAATTATAAGGAAATATTCTATTTGTTTTTTGTATAACCAAACTCCATTACTTGCAGGAAGTAACTCAAAAGATACTAAAAGTAATGAAATTTGGCAAATGCATGTAGAGTTTGGAAAATTAATGTATGTGCAAAATACCATAGATACATACTCAGGATTACAATGGGCAACTGCCTTACCTTTTAAAAAGGCTGATTCTGTAAGCACACATGTATTAGAAGTTATAACCATTATGGGAATACATGCAGAAATTGAGACTGATAATTCTCCAGCATATGTTTCTAGTAAAATGAAATAGTGTTTTGTATATTTCAAAATAAATAATGCTACAGGTATACCACAAAATCCTACAAGATAAGCATTTATAGAAATATCTAATTGTACTCTAAAAGATAAGCTTAATAAGTATAAAGGGATAATAAATACCCCCAAAAGATATATTACATTGTGGTGTATTAACTTTAAAATTTTTGAATGCTAATAAAAAAGAATGACAGCTGCAGAGAGACATTGATAGAAAAAAAACTGCTGAATTAGATCATCCTGTGTATTTTAAAGATGTGTTGACTTCAGAATGGAAACCAGGATATGTGTCACATTGAGGAAGAGGTTTTGCTTTTGTTTTTACAGGAGAAGAAAAGCTATGGATACCATGAAGATTGATAAATATTAGATTTGAACAGGAGATACCTCTTGATTTGGAGAGGTAATAGCTCAACAAGCAGCTTGGTCATTGAATGCTAATTAACTTATAAGACTAACAAATGCCTTTTGTTTGATGGGATATACATTTTTTTAATAAAATATAATGCTTTATCTGTTGCCAGAAAATATTTTTCCTTAACAAAGGTTTAAGCTGCCAGAAAGAACTCCCCAAAGTTAATATTGCAACACGGTTTTGTTTTTCTCTTTCCAGGAGAATAAAAGCATTCAATTAAGGACTATAAAGATCACTGGACAAATGAGAGATCTGAAGAAGGATAAATCAGCAAGAGAAATTGTTCCAAAAAAGAGTAAATTGGCCTAATTGTATAGCACAATTCCAACAGGGTGGAATTTCACAAATCTTCTCAAATGCTTGTTTTTGCTGCTCATTGAAAACATAAGAGGCAAATGGTCTTTTTGTAGTCCCAATTCAATTAATTCAAAGCTGGCTTTAGAGTTGGAGCACTGCTCTCTATTTCTCTAAATTCATGCATGCTTGTTAAAAAAAATCCAAAAATCTCTGTCTCATGTCAGAAGAGTCACTTGGCATGAGACAGAAGAAAACCAAGATTAAGAAACTACTCTATGCCCACTAATCTCATAATCCTTTGCTTCAATTTTGACTCTTTAAAATTTTATTTTAGGTATAACTATCACCTCATGTCTATAAGAAAAAAATATATATATATACTTTCTGTCAGTATATTATATATTCATACAGAGTACTAACTAATTTTAGAAATACACTTTATCTAGCTTCCTGTACATGTTTTCGGGTTTAAGTCTGAAGCAGGCAATTAGGAACTAAGTTTGTGTACCCAGGCTCTACTTAATAGATTGTGGTCTTCTAATCTTTAGGAGATTAGCTGTATAATACATTTGAAATGTTTAATTGTTCTGCAATGAACCATTTCGAGCAGTGACCTTTGAGGTCTTCAAGAAGATCATGAAACACTGCAACAGTGAATTGATCTAGGTTGTGGTAATGCCACTAAGCTGACATACACCACCCAAAGATCAGCTTGGGATTACAAACTGGTCAGGACAAGTTCAAAGCTAAGCAGGTCCAGCCTCAGACTACTCCAGTCAGGTCTTCACATAAGCCCTGTAATTTTCCATAACACAGAAACAGGACAACAAATAATACAGGACTTGACCATTATCCCAATTTTCTATGGAACCCTAAGGATGCTGTCACCCCTACACAACAGGAAGTAATTTTAAAAGAATGATGCCTACATTCTAGAGAGGTGGAGGGGATGACATTTTTAAGTCTTTCAGTGGGTTATGGATGCTTGCAATTGTTTAAGGCAGTTAGTTGCAAGTTGTTATTGGTCATGGTCAGGGAGGAAGCTAAACAAAGAAAATTAGATTAAGGAATTTCTCTTTTTTCATTGCCTTATCCTTCTTTATTTTCTAGATAGTATTGAAAAATGGGTATGGGGAAGGGAGGATATAGAAATGGTAGAATAAACAGGTATACTATTGAATATACCTTTAGACAAAAAAACCCTACTAGTCTCAAATAGTTCACAATGGTATGGAATTTTGTATATTGATACAAATTTAAGGTTATTTGTCTTATACTGTAAAGTACTGTATCTTTGCAACTCATTTAAAATTGTAATATATAGTTTTAGTCCTTGAAAGGTAATATTATAAATTGTTTAGGTCCAGCTGGTGGCAGTACATACCTTTAATCCCAGCACTAGGAAGGCATAGGCAGGCAGATTTCTGTGAGTCTGAGTCCAGTCAGTCTGGTTTACAAGAGCTAGACATCCAGGATATCTAGGAATGTTACACAGAGAAACCCTAACTTGAAAAACCAAGTAAATAAATAAATAAATTGTTTAGAATAATTGAGATAACAATCAAGCTAATAATCATGTTAGGTATGTTTTCAAGGTCATACAGAGTTATATTTTAGCTAGATATATGGTCATCAAACACTTCAGAGATCTACAGAATACAGCATTTCAAACATTTTAATAACATAAGGTTTTTCATGATGGTGAGAAATGTCTGCACCATATATATTCCAGAGAAGATAAGGGGCTTCAAAGAAACTCCATATGGCATTTGCTTTCAACATGGCAAAGCTAGCCACTGGGCAATAAACTGACTTTGCCTCGACTGGTGACAGCATGCTGTCCAAATTGGACAAGCAGGACAAAAAAAAGTTAACTATCAAGCTTTGCTGAGACAAAGTATGCCAGTTATTCAAAATTCCTGCTTCACAGAAAAGCCTGTCAGAAATTCTAGGCCTGTAGGCCATAGATGGATGCTCCATTGAAGAAGAACTCTTACATGACTGTTCAGATATTGCTATAGTTTGGAAAGTTGCTTTTTTCTCTACTTCCTATTTACTCAGTAATATTTACCCTTCTCTGATTTCTCTGATGATATTTCAGGCTATGTTATAAGGTTTAAAAGAATTATTATTAGACTGGTAATACAAGTTAAGCTAGACAGTGAAAGTTTTGACTCATACATAGGATAGATAATAGAATATTTTCTTCAATATTGCCAAATACAAAAGGACTTGACCTTGTGAATGTAATTCTTACCTGATAATTGTACTTATTTAAATAATTTTTACTGTCTTAGAGTTAAAAACTTTCCTTTTTATTTAGACAAAAACGGAAAATGTTGTAGGATATTTGGTTGCACCATGGAAATCTGAGAATGGTAATAAAATTAAACTAGGATCAGGGGGTGGAGACAGTGACTAGTTGACAAAAATTAGCCATAGAGTATGAAGAATGTAGGAATATGGATAGAAAAGTGCACAGGAAGTAATAGGGAAGGAATTAGAGATTTTGGGGTCTTTTTTGGTTTGGAATGTTAAGAGAGATGCACTCCAACTGGGTGCACTCTGGCCAAAAAGAAAGGTCAGCTGGTTTCTTCTTAGCTTCTCTGATCTAGCAGGTTTTTACCCCCAATATCTGACTCCTTAGTTAATAAGTAGAACAGCTTAGATAAAAAACAATGGTTTTTTGGGGTTTTTTTTGTTTTTTTTTTTTTTTTAGATTCCTTTGTAACAGATTTCCACCTGATGCCAAAATACCCCCACTTTCAAGTCATCACTTTCGGTACTCGCCCCCTCCATCCATCCTGCAAACCAAATCCCTCTAGTTCCTATCTCCCCCATCCCCAATCCACCCAGGAGATCTCATCCATTTCCCCTTCTCAGGGAGATCCATGCATCTATCCTTGAGCCCTGCTTATTACTCAGCCTTTCTGGGTCTGTGGATTGCAGTATGATTGCCCTTTACTTAATAGCTAGTGTCTACTTCTAAATGATGTAAGTATATACAATGTTTGTCTTTCCAGGTCTGGGTTACCATACTCAAGATGATTATTTTTCTAGTTCCATCCATTTGCCTGTAAATTTCATAACGCCATTGCTTTTAACAGCTAAGTATTGTTCTAATGTGTAAAAGTACCACTTTTTTTTTTGATGGGCATCTAGGCTGTTTCTAGGTTCGGGATATTACAAATAAAGTTGTTATGAACATAGTTGAGTAGATGTCCTTGTGGTATTATTGAGCATCCTTTGTATATATGTCCAAGAGTGCTATAGCTGGGTCTTGAAATAGTTTGAGTCTCAATTTTCTGAGAAACCAAAACAATGATTTCCAAAGTGACTATACAAGTTTGCATTCCCACTAGCAATGGAGAAGTGTTCCCTTTGATCCACATCCTTTCCATCATTGGCTGTCATTTGTTTTTATCTTAGCTATTCTGAAAGATGTAAGATGGAATCTCAGAGTTGTTTTGATTTTAATTTACCTGATTGCTAAAGATGTTGAATATTTCTTTAAGTGTCTTCTCTGCCATTTGAGACTCTTCTGCTGATAGTTCTGTTTTGATTTGTACCCCATTTTTAATTGTATATTTTTGATGTCTAGTTTCTTGAGTTCTTTATCTATTTTGGAGACCAGCCTTCTGTAGAATATGGGGTTGGTGAATATCTGTTTACATTTTGCTGCAATTGTCCTTTTTTCTTTGTGAACTTTATTTTATTTTAAACTATTACCTAAGTATGTAGGGTAATACCTGACAAAGAATAAACACTCAATAGATCTGAGTTAGTTAGATAAAAGAAGATGCCTTTTTGTGAAGAAAACCATTTTTCTTTGAATTAATTCAATCCAGGGCAGTAAGAAATATATAGAAGTAGTAGAATTTTGTGGAAAATATCAATTGTTTTGGTTAAGTGAGCCAAGAGGAATTATAAAATGAAATATTCATAGCTAAATTTAATTTCAGTTTTAGAAGACTTAGCTTTTGGTGTAACAGTAATAGTGACATATATTGATCACAGAACTCATTTTTAAAATAGATGCATTACCAAAAAAGAAATTTAAAACCTGAATACTAAATCCTATTTTTGTTAATCAATAAAGCATTTGAAATAGGCTTTATGTCTCTTTGAATGAAATAAGTTTCCTAATAGAAAATGAGAACATTTAGGTTTAACTAAATGTATAAGTTAAAGTCTTTAAAAAAAATATCTGGCATGCCAATTTGAGGCAGGACCAAGGCCCTCTCCCATATATCTGGAACCTGGATTGGTATATAAAATAAAAAGATTGTTTAAAATAATAATTAATATTTTTTTAAATGACAGAGAAATTAAAAAACTATTGTAAAAATAATTGGTCCAGTAACTTGAAGCCTAAGGGAACAGTGTTGCATCTGCAGGCACTTGAATATAATATCAGAATGAAAAGTGCTTTTACATTCTTTCTAAAGTTCTTCCACCAAAACTTTCCAGCATACAGTACTCAGCACATGATGTTGGGGGGTGGTTGATATTCAGAGACAGAAAGGATAAATTAACAGGTAAAGAGAGGATGTTAGATAGACTGACCAGACAGGTAATACAAAGCCTTGCTGCTCATGTACCTTATAATTTTTTTCAATACATTTTAAGTTTAAAAATAGCTTACAGAATCATACTGGAAAATATAATTAAAGAAAATGATCTCCACTAGCCCAAAATGAGGCAGTTGTGAAGGACAAATAGTTTACTTGCTGAATATGAATTAAATGTAACTGCAGTGCACATCCCAACCTCTAAGATTTCAAAGACATCCACAATAGCCAGAATGGAACAGCCATTCACATATATGTTCAAGATAAATAAGACACATTCTAGAATCACCTGACCATTGGAATGATCAACTCCAATTACTGGCTAGCTTTATAAAAATGAGGAATAAAATTTTGCATTTTTGCAAGGAAAATAATTTTTGACGTTTGAAGTGAAGCATGCACTGAATTTAGGCTACTATCCTCCTACAGGAACTACACGTGTGAGTTTCCTTGATGCTTACATTTCAGAGACCTGGCTTCCAGATATTGAGAAAAAAATTTCATAAAGGCTTATCTAATTTTCAAAAAGATTTATATACATATCAAAGAGAGGAGAAAGGACTTGTAATTGTAACTTTTTTATGATAAATCCTGTAAAGAAGAGGAGAGTGGAACATCCTTGTTTGTAACACAGAAAGTTAAGTATCACATTTTTAATTTTTATTTACCTTACAGTCATACCATAATGTAGTTAATATCATGCAATATAGGAAATAAATTGATCCCCAGACAATGTATCACAACTGAAATGTCTCCTTAAATACAGTTTCTATTGATTCCTTACCACCATTTTTAACAGTAGACTAATGGATGATCCATGTATTAGCTGTTAAACATGTATATTATTATTGACATAAATTTGTCATTCACAGATGGTATTAACCAGAATATCCACAGAAGTTTGTTTTGACAGAGATAAAGAAAAGAAAAACAGGAATATTTATTTGTTAGTGAGGGTTATACTAACTAAAAGGAAGTCTGCAAGACTAGGCAATAAACTAACCTAAAGAAAAAAATATGGAAATCCCAATTACCTGTTGGGGTCTTTCAAAAATATCTACCATGTTTAGATGCTAGATTGCTTAATATACAACAGAATCCAAATTTTCATGAAGCTTTAATAATCATTTGAATTTAATCTGTGTGCATAAATTGTGCTATGTTAATAAACATATGTGAAGTACATAAGCACTGTTGGTTACCATTTAAACACTGAGATGGCACAGTGAGTAACAGAACTTGATGACCTGAATTTGGTCCTTGTAAGCCACAAACCTCCACAATATGCCATGCATTGTACATACACATGCTATTTAGAATGAAATTTTAATTACATAAATACATAATTTTATAAAATTGCACTAATTTAATACTGGCAAAATAATATGTGTATATGTGTGCATGTGTGTGTGCTATGTATGCATGTATGCACAACCCATGTATTTAAAAGTGTAGGCTTTCAAACTAATTTTAGTTTTATGCTGTCAGTGTTCCATACATTCCTTAAGTGACTTTCTACAATTATCATTTTAGTTTCTTCAGTATAGCTCCAAAAACATCTTTTGGAAATGTAGCTATATCTAAGCCATAACTATAAACTATTATTGACATTAATTCAGAAGCTCAATTAACATCATATCTAGAAAAATGTAAAATGAAGAGTTAAGCCAAGTTTACCAAAATTCTGCTTTACAGCTTCATTTTTGAAAAAAAAAATACTTAAGTTTTCATGATCTATTTTCATAGAAACAAAAACAAAACTAGACTGTTACAACGATCTTTTTCATGTTTTAAATAAATGCTGATTGGCCAGTAGTCAGGCAGGAAGTATAGGTGGGACAACCAGACAGGAAGTAGAGGTGGGGCAATGAGAACAGGATAATTCTGGGAAGAAAAAAGTCCATTCCTCTGCAGTACTGCCCAGACACGGAAGAAGGAAGATGTGACCTGCCCTGCCGAAAAAGGTACCTACTGAGTCATGTGGCTAACATAGATAAGAATAATTTATAAGAATAACTCTTATAAATTATAAGAGTTAATAAGAAGCCTGCGCTAATGGGCCAATCAGTTTATGATGAATGTAGACCTCTGTGTGATTTCTTTGGGGCTAAATGGCTGTGGGACCTTGTGGGAGGACAGAAACCAGGCAGGACAGAAACCGCAATTATTTATATTATCTGCCATGTTTATGTAATTATGTAGAGTCTCAACTTTTAATGAGACAGAGAATAATGGACATTTTTTGACCTTTAAAAGTATATTTCAAGATATCCACAAAATTTAAAATAAAAATGAAAACCAATGGGTATTTAAATTACAATTAGTAAGTATTGTGTGTTGATAGGAAGATGTGTCAGATGCCAACTTAGCCATCAGGAATTAGATATAATTTTTCCTAAAGTTATTTATTCCTCCTCATTGCTTATTTAAATTTGTTCTTTTGTGAACCAGTGTTTCATTTTCTTTCCCTGTTTTTCAGTCTTTGTTTTTGATAACAATCTGTAGTTAACTTTTTATTTACTTATCTATTGTTTCTCTCTTCTTTTCAAAAATAGACTTGCTCTATATGATGCTCTCTATAATTTTAGCTAATATTACTTACTAGTAACACAGACATGGTTTAAGAAACACTTAATGATACCCTCTTTGTTTACAACTCTGATACATCTTGATAGAAACATGATTTAATATAAACTGGAGAATATATAAACTGGTTTAAAGTAACAAGCATGAGTCGTATCCTGTGGAACAGGTATCACCCTCTATTAGACAGTAGTTAGTTACCCCAGGAATATCTGTGCCATTATTGTACTCATGGGTATATTTTTCAGGGATGTTGATATTGTAGCATGAAGACAGAGATCGCTAATGGCCTTATTTTTCCAACTGCCTATTTAGTGTCTTCTGAAACTGTGAATACTAGCCAGAAGTAAAGAAAGTTCTGCAGTTCCAGGCAAATTTCTCTGTGTAATGTATCCAAAATGTGTTGCTTTTGTGGTTGTTTGGTTTGGGGTGTTTGAATTTTTTTTATTTGTTTAATTTTTGCCACATCATTTCATGCATCATGGACTGGTATCAGTTTTGCTCTAGAGCCCGGGCAACCTAATTTCTAGAACTTTTAATTCTTATATCTCCACTTTCTGAGTGTTGGAACTAAAGGCACACTCCACCATGCTTTCTTTGTGCAGTTCTGGGGGTTGAACTATGACACTTTGAATATTAGGCAAGCATGCTAACTACTCAGCCTTACCATCACCTGTACCTGTTTTTCTTGGTGTGGTATTTTTCAGGTTTAATGACCATTTTAATGACCATGTGTCTTATCTTACACATTTTCAGTGTTTCTGCCTTACCAGAAATGTGGTACATAAATAATTCCCCATTGTATACATGCATTTTTACTTTCTTGATTATTTCTTTAGGAAAAAGCCTATTGGTTCTGAAGTTAAACAGCTTTGGTTTAAGCCCAGGTTGTACACTGACATATACAATTAGACAAGGATATTAATAATAAACTACTTTGTTCATTATTTCTATTCTGTTCCCAAAGTTCAGAAGGAGGGTCTCACTATCCTTCAGTAAGGCTATTAATGTCAACCATTTTAAGCTAATTAAATACCAGTACACTGAGTTAACTTTAGAGGCAAAATCCTTACCTACAAACTCTTGCTTCCCAGGATGAAAGTTCTGGCATGGAGGTGAAGCAGAGCATGTAATCATCTAGTGGACAGGAAGGAACAGCAGGTTTGGGTAGATGTGTTTGCCTGGCCTGGTTGACATAAATCTACATCCCTCAAATCCGAATACTCTCCTAATCTTAGTGATTTTCTCACTAAGGTGCCAGCCAACTGGCAAATTTCAGTCCTGATAATTGATTATTTCTCCTCAAACAGTTTCTTGCCATGGTGTTCAGAAAATGAGTTTCTTCAACTACTATTGCTCATATATAAATATATAAATATGATTTGCTTGGTACATTTAGTGTTACCAGCATGTATATGATTTCAGGGCTGACCAATTTGTATTAGATAACCAATTGTGTCAGCATTCCTTAATTGCTCACAGTTCTTCATTTAGAAATTAGACACCATGAAATTTCACCCTTTTTATTATATTTCTATTGCTGTACTTGTTCTGGTCTTGTTTATGCAGCCATATTGTTGAAATGAAGATTTCCTGCCATCCCCAAAAGCCACAATCTCACAGCAGATTTTTTTGTCCTCTGTCTCTTACATTTTTTGCACCTTTCTCCCCAATGTTCCCTGAACTCATATAACAATGAAATAAAACAAGTCTATGAATTGGAGGGAAGGACATGGGAGGGGTTGGAGGGAGAAAAAGCACAAGGATGGAAATAACATACTTATATTTAAATTTAAAAAATAAAAAAAGAAATGACTTTACAGCTGTCACCTTCTTAACTTCAAGTTCTGGGTCACTGCTCTGCAGAAATTATAGCTGAAGTCTAAACCTTCAGTTGGTTTCTAGGAAAGCTCAAGTACCAGAACCAGAAAGAGATGACTTTAATCCTAACCCTATCTGTGCCTTACTAACATGAAACTTTGCTCAGGGCTTTTATTTTAACATTTGTGGTTTATCTTTTAATCTGTAAACTGAAGATAGTATTAATAATTGTACATAATCATTGCAAGACCTCTAGAATAGTGTATGCAGCAATGCCAAGCATAGTCCAGGAAAATGTTAGTCACTCAAGAAATAGTATTTCATTCTGCCCCATATAACTAACACCTTCTTTATGAATCTGTATGTATATTTAAATGTATATATATACATTTGAATACATATATTTGATTTGAATATATATATTCAAAATCAGAACCAGGGATATCATGGTAGAATATTTACTAGAATTTGATAATTGTTAAATATTCAAATTTTCAGTACCTTCAATGGATCAAATCTCCTTGTGTCAAAAGAATACCTAGACTCTAAGAAATCCATCTTAATTAAAAACAGTGCTGTCTCAATGTCTGAATAAAATAATCCCAATACTGACTTTGTGCATGTATATTGTTTGGTCATATGAACCTCTTTGTAAATTCCCATGCTGAGTTTTGTCATTGGTGCTTTAAGATGTGCTGCAGCTTATATGCTTTGGTATAGGAAAATGCCTTGCTTTTATTAAACTCATCTTTATAATCTAATGTTTGGTTGTTGCTTAGCCAAAATAATCTCTTTTAGGATACATGTAACTGAAATAGATATTACATTTGATAGAAATCTTGTCTTTACTTTCAATCACAGCTTATAGGAATAATGGGTCTTACAGCTTTGTTACTCGGGGTAGAATAGCTTATAGGAATAATGGGTTTTACAGATTTGCCACTTGGGGGTGGAATCTCAACAACCACTAGACTGCACACTTGACATAAAATTAGTTTTTTTTCCAGTGATCATCTCTGCTGTTGTCTTGATTTTTTTTACAACTAGAATAGTCTGAATGAGTGATATAAAGCACTCAAGTACATCAATATTTTATGACCTATATCATAAAAACTCTAGAGATTCAATTAATATAGGCTATGCTATTATGGTTTCTGCCCAGCTTAGTTATGAAACAACTTAGTCCTAGATCATAGCTTCCTCTGCATGGTGTGTTTTATACATACTTAAAAATGTTATGAAGTCTTTCATGTCAGATAGTATTGTATTATTTTAGCAATACATTTGCTGAACATGAACTATAATTAGGTGTATATAAGCTATAAGGATAATCATTAAAATTATTTGGTACGGGAAAATTTCAGTTTTGATGTTTAGCATTCCTGCTTAGGAATGTTAGAAGGAGATCTGGAGAATATAAAATCCTTGGCTGAATACCAAAGAATGAAGCAACATTTTAG